>JADLZL010003970.1:0-107036 GCA_015844335.1 Chrysopogon serrulatus
GCCCTTTCCAATTCTTTGGCGTCCTTCACGCTCGGCGTCAAGCTCGAACTTCAAAGCCCGACTCTTCTAACAACTTCTTTTGTGACTCGGTCGAGCCAAAAAAGAGGTCGAGAATCAGCGACAAAACTCTACAAAGCAAAAAGAACAAAGCAATCGAGAAAAGGAGAATATCCAAAGCGATAAATGAAGCACAAGAGAACTCACGGAACCCCGAGAAAAGGGTGAGTCGAGCTTGAGCTAAGCCCCATTCGGACACAAGTCACCATGGCGAGAACTTCGGATCAAATTCCGCCTCAACTCCTGCACCAACTTCATATCTCGAATCATATCCCAAGGAGCGAGAGGAGGAGACAAAGGAGAAGAACATCCAACCCAGAGGGATGAGAAGAAGACATAAATTTGAGCAAGAGGCAAGTGCCCTCCCAGTAGTAGTCGCAACAACTTTCGCATAGCGGGAAGAGAAGAAGTCGCAACCACGGAGGAGGATGGCACCCGTCTGCCACCACCGGGGCCGACTCTGACTAGATGAGGATCGAGCGCGAAGACACGACTCACAACATCTACACTCACGGTCTTCTCACGAATCGAAGCTAGAGTAGAAGAAGCTGCCAGAAAATGGCCTCTGAGAGACAAAAATTATTAAAGGCGAAGAAAAGCAGACGAAGAAAAAGAACTCGGACGGAAGAAATTCATACCGGAGAACAGGAGGAGAGCAAGAAGAGGCCGAGAAGGAGGAGGCGGCATAACCTCATCGGACCTACCAACAACTCGGCGAGAAGAAGGAGTAGGGCTGGCAAGGACTCAAGTTAAGGGAAGAAGTAGAAGTTCCAGGGGGCTGCAGAAAACCAAACCAAAAGTCAAGTACTTGAGAAGAAAAATCTCGCCAAAATCTTAAGTAGTCGGGGAAATTAACAACTCACCGATGAAGAAGAGGAGAATCATCGGCGTCTTCGGCCTCATCCTCAAAAAGGGAATTTGGATTGCCATCTACAAAAACGAAAAGGGTCGGGGCCGGCGCATATAAATAAAACAAGTCGGACTAAGGGAATTTCTCACCTATCAGAATGTTACTGAAGAATTTGAGGAAAGAAAGAACACCCGTTTTCGTGGCACAGAAGAAGAAGCCCCCAATGTCGCGGGCCTCTTTCCACCCCGAATGAGTAGCTCGAGCGGCACCGAGGTGGTAAGAAGCATCTTGAAGAGGGAGTTCCTTTTTAGAAACTCCAAGCAAAACAACTTCGGCCTTTCACCCCTTTGCATGGCCGGCGGTCGGAGGAGCAGAGAAGAGGAGCAATCTCTCCATCAACAAAGAGGGACGCATCTACATTAAAATTTCTGCCAAAAGGCTACAAAAATCTGAAACAAAGTCGTCGAAACAATTCAAAAAGCACTCGGAAGCATAAAAGGAAAAAAGACAACCAACTTACGGCGGGGAGGTGGCTTGGCGGTGAGAATATTCAAAACCAATCATTGGGACCACCACGGCTCCTTTCAAAATCTTACGAAGGCGCAAAAGCACTTCATCATCGGACAACTCGGTAGTGGCTACCATCCGAGATGGATCCTCAGTACCAGAGTACTCAAAGCGAAAATGTTCCCTAGCTTTCAGAAGCTGTACTCGGCGACGAAGGTAACTAGCCACTATAGCAAAATCGGACAGACCGTTCTGCTTCAGATATCTAATCCTATCAAAGAGCGGCTGAAGCAGCAACAAGTCGACAGCGCTAAGCTGCTCCTTTTCCCATCGATCATTATAAACAGGCGGGACTCCGGAGTAGGTTTCAAGGGCTGAAGCACCATCACCACCATCCAGATTCCCAGCATAAAACCACTCGGAGTGCCAATCCTTCACGGACTCAACAAGATCATACTCAAAAAAGTGGCTCGACTTATGACCCTGCCGAAATTGAATCCCACATCCACCAAGGTTGTAGAGGGAATCCAAGCGGGGCTGCGGCTTAAGATGAAAAAGAAATCGGAAAAGATTCAGAGAAGGGGGAATGCCAAGGAAAGTTTCACAAAAGTGAATAAAAATAGAAAGATGAAGGATCCCATTTGGGCTGACGTCATGAAGAGAGATCTGAAATAGCGGAGAAATCGTGAAGAAAAGAACACCCAGGGAGACAAAAGCTTTGGCGCGGACAAAAGACAAAAAGAATAATTTCCCAGGCGGGGGGCAGGGAACACGATGCTCACGCGGGCGGACCAACCCGACCAACTCCTTGGACTAGATCATCCCCCACTCCTCCGGCTCAACCGGATGCTTCTCACGGGTAATCGGGCCGGGGAGCGACTTCACCGTCGCCTTCATTTGACAAACTCGGGGATTGTTATTCGTCGGCCTCCTCCTCGGGAGCAGGCACTGTCGGCCAGCCCGGCTTCTTACTCATGATCTTCTTCCTCCCCCATGCAACGGCCAAAACCACAAGAGCAAAGAAAGGAGGAGGAAGCAAGGACAAGCAACCAAGATTGGGGATTTTTTCTAGGGTTTCAAGATGCGGAGGCGGGCGAAGGAGAAAAACGATTACCTAAAACCACCAATTTATAAGGAGGAAGAAAGGGCGGCTTAGGGCCCATTCAAACGAGCAATGGTAAAAGGCCAACGGATACATAAGCGTAATAACGGAAAGGCCCAGTAAAATCCGGGATAACGATCTCTATCCCGTCACTGGCCAACGGTAACATTCCGAACCGTTACAAAGGTGACAAAGAACCCAGCACCACCAAAGCCTATGGTATCAAAAAAACAAATCAGCTCGGAGGCTGACAGCCAGTCTTATCAAAAACAAGTCGGCTTGAAGACAAACAACCGGTTATTATCAAAAAACAAGTCGGCTCGAAAGGCGGACAACCCAAAGAATCTGATTTCAAACAACTTCGGATCGGATAGTAATTCATACTCTCATCAAGATATAAGGATACAAGTCTTACAAGACCCATCAAATTGAGAAGAAAACTAAAGCAACGACTAAAAAGAACTTCGGTAGAATTACGCCATAGAAAACAATTACATAGAACCCCGGGCAACCAAGGTGATAGGCGTTGCCGCCCGGACTACCTCTAAGATAGTCTGGCCGAGGCGAGATCAAAGCAACCTAGATACACCAACACAGTGTATCCAAGATGCATAAAAGTAGCCCGACTTCTTAAGCATCACATCGGGCCTCTCCGACCACAAGTTGAATCGGACCCCATGTGAACAAAGAGGGCTCCGGCTGCGTTGGGCGGTCACCGATTTGCAACCTGACTAGAGGGCAGTGCGGCTCGACAACCCTCCCCCTTGAGCATATGTGCGCGAGTGGAAAAAAAAAGAGCCGAGGCGCAAAATGGCCCGACATAAGGCACATCTCAAGACTTCTTCTACCTACCAAAAGCGAGCCTCCAATCACAATGCTACTCGAGGATTAGTGCGCCTCTAATCCCTATCTCAAGAATTCTTCTACCCACTAAAAGGACCATCTTTGGAAAAGAAAGAAAGAAGCCCAGGGGCTGATCCATCTCTAAACAATCATTCTCACAAGAAGCAGAAGGTAACAAACTTCAAGGCCTGAAAGACCAAGAAGAAAGAAGACCTATTTATAGGACAAGATCGGCGTACATGGACCAAGTTCACCAAGGCAGAAAGACAACGACAAGACTTAAAAGAGGACAGTAAATAGTGCAGTAAAGAAGCATATCCGGAGAATATTCCCACGGAGTAAAAGCATATAGCCTTTACTACACCAGCTGCCAACGCCTAGCCATAAAGAGAAAGACATAAAGCTACAGTAAAAGAGCAAACCATCAAAAGAAAGTCATGGGCCTTTGTCCAAATCCCTGCGTAGAAGAACTCGGAGAAGGCTCGGGGGCTACAATTTCAAGCCGTCATGCTACTCAAGATCCTCCAGCTCTTTGTCCCAAAAAACAAGAGGCTCGGGGGCTACACTCATTGAGGGCACCTATAGGCGCACGATAACCAGAAGCATTCGTCCGACTACTTTTAAGGAAAAGAACTCGGACAAAGGCTTGGGGGCTGCAGGGTATACACCCTCAACTTTTTTCTAAATTTTTCAAGACCCTCCAGCTACTTATAAATAAATAGCAAGAGGCTCGGGGGCTACACTCAATGAGTGCACCTATGGTGCACAACGAAAAGGAGGAGAGAATTCAAGAAAGACCACTTCAAAGCATCACTCATGATACAAGTCGTCTCGAGTTCAACCGAAATGCTCGAGGGGCTTGTCGATGCGGGGACCGAGGCGGTTCCCCATCAACGTGACTCCGTCGGGACGGACCCACAAGACAGAGACAGAAGGACCAATTCCGAGTAGAAGACGTCATGTCCTAATTAGTAGGAACAGAACTCTCTCTACTAAGTCTGACTAGGATTAGAACCAAAGCTCTGGCTCTTTTCTCTCATAAAAAAGGGCCAGAGCACCCTCTTTGTAACAAGCGGCTTGACAACACACAATCATCGTCAATCAATGCAAAAGGTCAAGGCCGACTAGAGTAGAGCTTTTACTCGGCGACGAGGGCTCAAACCGGGATAAACCGAGTGTCTCTTGCGTAACCGCCCGAGTTCTAGTATTCACCAGAGATCGAATCAAGCGCTATGGGAACCAGGTGGCGGGCTATCGGTGGCTAAACACCGATAGTGCTACTGTTGGAAAAAAATGCTAGCCTTGCTGTTTTTTCAGATAAGTCTAGTTAAGGTGGATCAAAAAGCCAAAACATCCGGAGATTGAAACTTGGAAGACAGGTAAAATCAAGTTATTTGCCAAAGAGGTGAAACCACAATAAACTTTTGACCGACTCATGAGCAAGTACACCAAGTAAAGGGGCTGATTAGATGAATCAACCCATAAAAAGGGGTAAGGTCACCTTTGAAGCAAGTTTCTGTCCACAAGAAAAAGGAAGAAGTTTCCGGTGCTCCCATTGGCGTTGTTAAGCAAGATTCTGATCGACTCCATGATGGTGCCTATCAATGAAATTGATGGGCTGATTTATTTTTTTACGAGAAACAAAGCTTTATTTCAAAAGTAAGATGTTGAGTTGATTGATACAAAGTTTATACAAATAGATTGCATTACAGCCCTGAACACAAAGCTGGGAGGCATGTGCCACATTTGAGCAATTAACAACAGGCAAAGGGAGCAAAAGAATGAGTATGTGGGAGGGCCTATCTAGCTAAGCTATCTGCAGTTTTGGTTTTGATTCCTACAATTTTGAAGATCTTCCTTCTAGTTTGTTGAGTAGAATTGATGAAGGACTGAGTAAGGTGCTTGATTCTTCGGGGGGGATCGGAAAGATCTACAAAGATGAAAATTGGACTAACTGTTGATTGTTAGTTAGAAAATTGGTGTTCTGCAGGTGCAGGTGTTGGATGATTTGAGCCTCGGCGCCAAGCCTCTTGCCTCTTTATTATTAGGTATTGATATATAGACTTGTCGAGGAAACTTGCCGTTCTTGTAGAAAACTTGTAAATTGCTTGTGAAATAAGTTTTCTAGTGAGATAAGACGACTCCTCTACCTATATGAGAAGATCACCACCAATTTGAGAGAACCCTAATCTCTTCCACCCCTCTTGTTGTTCAGCACGTCTTTTGATAAGATGTATTGGCATTCTAGATGGCCTTGCTAGTCTTAGACTAGCCATAATATTATTGGCTCAGAAAATCTGAAACTCTACTAGTGGGCATGGTGCCTGAAATCCTCTGTTCCCACAGCGTGGGCACCGATGTGTGGACACAGAACATAGAAAGATTCCTTCGTTCTCATCGTTTCATCATGCATGAAAATATATTATTTTAATAAATAGTACTAATGGCTATCTGTGATATATTATTTTACTCAATGAGGCACTAAGGCATGAATATGCATTGGCTCATCAAATTCCAGACCTGGCACCGGTGCTAAAACCTTTCTCGGACCTTATTTCGGCACCACAAAATGGATACGTTGTGGACAGTCTTAGTACACTCCTGCTATATGTCTCCTCGGCGGGGGTTTATAGATATCTCTATCGAATAACGCTGTTTTAGACCTACTTGCTCGTGCGATCTTGCACTTGTTACTAGTGTCATAGTGTGTGATTGATTTAGCATTAACATGATAGATCTTGGTCTTGTTTATATCAAAGAAGCAACAAAATAGTATATTAACATTATTTTATTATCAATTTTTTTTATCATGGATGTATCCATGCATTAAATAGTATAGATAATAAGGCCCAATGTATAAACTACTTGTTTAGTTGTCTGTGGGCGATATGGTGACTTACCAGCAGGCCGCCCACGGTTTCGTGTATGGCCTAATGCGTCGATATATGCTTAGATGAACCCATATTAATGCACTGAGATATGCTTAGATAATCTCAAATTAATGCGTCCAGGTGTAAATATACAAAAGATGAAAATTTATTGTTAGAGATATATGCCATGGAATCATCTCTCCAAGCAAGTACAGTACACTTTGCAGAGGGATTTCTGTACGTTACCAATGACCAGTGAGGCAGTGAGCTGCCTCGGGACCACTCTTTGCTGTAAGAACGATTCACGGGGGGTAGCTCTTCATTTTTTTGGACGCTAATATCAGTTGGTGGTGGGTGGGGCGCGTGTGGACATGCTTTCTCGGCCGTTAGATCGGTATGACATGTGCGATCGACGGTCAATTGCCACCGTGACTAGCTCCCAGGCTCACACAAGTCACACTCACACCTCAGTTACTTGCATGAGAACAAATTGAAATTAATTAGCGACAAACTGCTACATCACCCTTTCGACATAGTGGCCGATGAGCAGAATCTATAAAACAGAGTTGATCCCAGATTGGAAGATATCATCACTCCTCTTCTTAAAAAAAATGTTGCACAAAGCGGAGGGGAAAGTGAGCGAGCAAGACTACTGATTTGGGCGAGCATGACTGCAATCAGGTGCGTTCTTACGGTTGCCGCCCCTCCCCTTATTCGAGTTTACTTTCCAGGTCTCCATGAAAAATTTCATTTTTGGAAAACCTTACAACTACAGTGGAGAGGAGCTCTCGCGTTCTCCGCGGTTGACGAGATCTAGGTTTCATTCACACCAGATTCGAGCGTTCTCATCTTCCTGGCCTAGGCCAGGCGCTTGTGCTTTTTCCGGTTCATAAGTAGAGGAAATTTCAAGTTCTTTAAGCTTAAAAAACGCCTAGATGAAACACATGATTTTTTTTTTAATCGGAGAGCAATATGATTTTAACTTTTCAATTTTACCGTTTCCTTCAAGTTTAGATGTAGCTTACATGAAAGTTTTGGTTTCCAAAGATCACATCATAATGTTGTGGGCAGACATGTATACCAATGTAAAATATGAATATGATATGATGTTAAGGTTTGTAGATATAATATAATGTGAAAAGCAACATTGTTTTTCCTTTCCATGAAGTTATTGTCCCAATAAAATAGGCATGTACAATTAAACCCATAAAAAGTATTTTTGAGTCAGCTATTAAATTTTATTTCGGAATTAGGTTTACAATGATAGCACAGTGTTTGGTCGGAAAAAGGAAACATGAATATAAAGGGTTTTGATAAACAGCGATAACGTCATGGTGGGAGCGTTATCACTTATGTGAATGCCCATATTTGATAACGTCGCGATCTGATTACACGTGGCCTAAAACAAACACTCTATTACCCTCCATAAACAAATCATGTTATCAACATTTAGAGGGTGAATCTAGAGCAGATAGCCATCAGGGTCTTGTATGAATATGGATAGAGTCATTATGAACAATTAGCAATGTATACAGTAATTTTCTATTGAGATTTTTTTCAAATTCGAGGGGTCGGCAGACCCTGGTGGCATGCATGCTGTAGATTCGGCATTGTGAACATGAGAACCAAACACTATCCAAAGTCTTGGGGGTGTATGCTAGAAGGATAGTGACATCTATCCCCATTTTTTCCTCAGCAGTTATCTACCTTTGATTTCTGATGACTGCGCTCTAGCATTGTTGTGTAAGAAGGATTTGGGCACCCAACTCAAAAGCGATCAGATAGGATGCTCCATCTTACTTTCAACAAACCAACCAACTAAACAAGTCTTTGATTTGTCAGATAATCATTTTTTAAAATGTGTTTGTTAATTTAATTTTGGCCGGGAGCCCTAAAACTCAAACATCATCATGACTTCAGACAAATTCAGGTTTTGCTTGTCCCAAATAAGGCTGTCTCTTGTTAAAAAAAAAAATGTTGTCCCTTTGTAGCTTATAAAATATTTGTTTTTCTTGTTAGAGCATCCGCACTAGATCTCATATTCCTTCTCCTCTATAATTAGTTATAAGAGATTTGTCCAAAAAAAAACAAATTTAGGATATAGAGACCTTTACATTAGCGACTACTGAAGTATCACCCTGATTTGGAGATGTCTTCCCTTTCTTTAGGAGAGAGATGTGGTGGATCTAGAAGATCCCCTTTCTCTTTTGCATAACAACGTACATGACACAAGTAAAGATCAGAGCTTATCTGCTTGCTCTTGCGCCAAACCCAAAATAAGCGTTGAACTCAAAAATCTTTTGACATAGTAGTTCGGTTGCCATAGTGTATATATGAAATATGAAATTTTTATCTGTTTCTCTCTCTCTCCTCTCGGTTCGTTTTGCGTGGACGCCGGAGCAGCTCTCTTTTGTAGCATGATTCATGACTGGAGAAATAAGAATTTAAAAGAATGTCTCTCGATCTAGCTTCCACTCATTGCCTTATTTTGCTTGCGTGTTTTTGTGTTTTTGCCGTCGCAGTAGCTCTAAAATCCGGAGACATGGCGCATCAAGGAGAATCAGGAGGAAGCATGTGGCGTCCAAGCAACCCGTTGGGCCACTTCACGCCGTCTTCTTCGACACCGGCCACCATCGGCGCTCAGGCAAGTCAGGCCCATTTCCAGGAGAACCAACGTGATGCTTCCATCGCCGCAAGGGCTCCGCAGCTAGGCCATCATCCTATTGCCGCCGACACGCTGCAGGTGCCGCCGGCCGTGGCGCCACAGACTTTCCACTTCCAGCCGGAGAGACAACCCCACTGGACCATGCCACAGGCCGGCGTGCAGAACGCGATGCCACACCAACACTTCATCGGCACGGCGGCTGTGCAGCCGCCGCTGCACGGCGACGAGCTCGCGGCGGCCATAAACAGCTCGCCGTACCAGCCTTTCCAGCCTAACATCTACACCCACGGCTGGCCCCAGTCCCCCCCGCTGCCGCCGCCGCCGCCGCCGCCGCAGCCGCAGCCTCCTTCAGCTCCTCGCTACGCAGACGGCTATGGCTATGGCGCCACGAGCTGGGCGCGTCCCATGCTTCCCCTTCTGACTGGCGCGGGAGCTGGGCGCCTCCTCCCGCGCAGCAACCTGGTGGTGCTGGTGGACAGACGAGCTGGGCGCCTCCTGTGCAGCAGCAACTTGGTGGACAGGCGAGCTGGGCCTGGGCGCCACCGCCACCGCCACCAGCACAGCTGCAGCAGCGCCCTGGTATGCCGGCGCCGGCGTCTCCAGCTAGCGGCTCGGCCCAGGCGCAGCCGCCGCGGGTGAAGGGGGTCAAGGTGACGTTCGAGGAGTTCCTGCTGGAGGCCGGCGTCCTCGATCAGCCGACCGTCGACAAGATTTTCCTCGACGATCTCGCTGAAGAGATGCTGGGAGATGGACATGAAGACCACCTGGTCAGCCTCGAAGACGTTCTGCTGTCTCTTGGGGCGGTTTCCTCCTCTCAGGCTGGGCCGAGCACACATCAGGTTCGAATACCAGCCCAGGAGGAGCTCGCCTCTGGGGCTGGGCCGAGCACACGTCAGGTTCGCCGCCTGCCACTGCCAGTCCAGGAGGAGGAGCTCGGCGCTGGCGCTGGTGCCACCGGCGGCTGCGGCCCCGAGCAAGCGGCGGCGGCCGAGGCCAGGGAGCGGAGGAGCAGGAGGATGGCCAAGCGAAAGGTGCCCGCTGACAGACATCACCATCATCCCGAGAAACATGCAGGAGGTATCGATTACTCTGCATCATTTCTGATTTTTTTTTTTTCAACTTTGGTCGTCGCCATGGGCGGAGCCAGGTATCTGGCAAGGTTTGGCTGATGTCATACCTAAAATATGTGCAAAATACTAATAAGTATATGTAGTATACCAGTATATATACATACATGATATCAATACATAAGTTTGGTGGCCGGGCTGGTAGCTCCGTTTGATGGTGCTGGCGGCAATTAGCAAACCGAACCGATGGAAGCTAATGGCCTGATGAATCGACTGCTCGCCTGATGGATGGAAGCTAAACCTCGCCATACCTAAATTTTTTCGTGGCTCCGCCACTCGCTTCTTGTGCTACGGTTGCTGAATACTGTGCTTTTGTGCCTGTTTTGCAGGTCCTCGTCGAAGCCAAAATGGACCAGGAGCTATTTGATTCGTCAAGGAGCGGAATTCTTCGCCTATGCCTGCCGTCGCTTGCTGTCTATTGGCAACAATATTCTGAATATTTTATGCTGCGTCTTTTTTTAAGTAGGCTAATACTCCTTCCGTTCAGATTTAGGTTCATCCTAGTTCAAATTCCTTTTAACGTGGACCGGTTTTTAGACAAATAATTCATCAACATACATGAGTGGATTTGTGGTCCAATGGTAGGATTGTCGGTGATGCGTTATCCATCAACGTCGACGATGAGGCGTCGTCGATGGTGACTTCGGGAATCTCCGGATGACCGTAATCGGTCATTTGGAGGTGCTCGTAGGAATAGGGTTTGCAATTTTACATGCGAGTGTTCATAAGGATGAGTGTGCGTGCGTGCGTGTTGTGTGGAACGTCGACAACGAGGAATATCATATAATTTAGAATTTATTATATCCGATACATAAGTTTTTTGTGTATATGGTTGTTAAACTTTCCCTGTTTTTGTTATTGGGTTAGTTCCAACAACTCCTCAAATGAGGTTGCTATTCTTATTAATTTGGCAAAAACACAAAAATCCCTCTCCAACAACTTCTCAAACCAACTTGCTATTTATCTCAAGTTGCTATTCACGGGCCTCGCGCGCATATATCTCCGCGCGTGGAAAGGACTTGCTATCGCGGGGCTCTTTTTTTCTTAGCGGGGCTCTTCGTTCGCTTAACGGGCCTCTTCGGTCGTTATTGGGTTTTTTCGTTTTGGCAAGTGAGTTTTAAGGAGTTGTTGGAGAGAAGTCTTTTTTTCGCCTGCTAAATAAATTAGCAACCTGCTAAAACTCAAGATTTGGTAAGTAAATTTTAGGGAATTGTTGAAGATGCTCAGTATACGCGAGCGTCTGCGTAACTGAGTCTTGCAAAAAAAAAAAAAAAAAAAAAAAAAGCGTAACCTTTCCTCGGATGGAATCAAATTGAGTTGTGAATGCAAATTCGACGACGAGGCACTGAGGCAGGCAGTCGTGTACTCGTGTGTTATCTGTTGGGCTGTTATGGGCCTAAACAATATGTGGCCCAACTTAATCAGGGTGAACAAGTGTAAGTCGGTTAGGCCCACTACCTAAGCACCCCGGCGGCTGGCCGGTGCCGCAGGCTGCAGCTGCAGGTGGCTCGCCCTCGCCCGACGCGTCCACCACGCACCAGAGCCCTGTTCCGGCGCGCCGTCTCCGCACTCCGTCCGGCCGCTGCGCGTTTCGCCGCAGCTGGCAACTCCGCTCTGACTCTGACCTAGGAGGAGAAGGTCGAGGGGGAATTCCCCCTCACGAGAGGCGAGGAAGATGTCGGGGTTCGGCGATGGGTACGTGGGGACGGCGCAGGACGCGGTGAAGATCCGGCGGCTGGAGAAGCAGCGCGAGGCGGAGCGCCGCAAGATCGAGGAGCTCAAGAACAAGTCCGCGGACGGGCAGCCCGGCCTCCTCCAGTTCGGCTCGAGCACCTCCGAGGTAACCACCGTCACGGCCGCGCGCTTCGCGTTCCTCCCCTTCTGTCCGTCTTGCTACCAAATCCTTTAATCCTGTCGATGCGTAGCCCTACTCGTAGCTGATAGTAGCTTTTCCACACATAGGCTGATTTATGTCTTTTAACTTCTATACAACATGCTTCACTCGTTTAAAAATTATTTAAATTTCTGTAAGCAAACTGTTACTGTAGGTCGTGTATACCCTTGAATCTATAAGTAAGCTGTTACTGTAGGTCGTATATACCCTTGAATTTTGTTAAGCTAATGTTAATTGCTGTTACATTCAGATTCTTGAGACTGCATTTAAGAGGGAAACAGTTGGTCTCGTCACCAGGGAGCAGTATGTCGAGAAGGTAATTAGCCCATTCATTCATTCATACATACATCATTATTTGCCAGCTCATTTGTTAAGACTGAGATTTTCCATCTGATTTATTGTCCTTCTGCCCGAGTAGAGGGTTAACATTCGAACCAAGATTGAGGAGGAAGAGAAGGAGAAACTTCAAAAGCTGCAACAAGAGTGAGTTTGAACTTTGAATTCAAGCCTCGTAAAACCATAAGTATCTTTGTATTCGTTCCCTCAGCCAAACAATAATGTGTTGTGCTTTTCAGAGAAGAAGAATTGCAAATGCAGAAAAGGAAAAAGAGGAGAGTGAAGGGTGATCCGCGGTTATCTTTCTGTGATGACATTGAGAATGGAAGTGATGAAGATGATTTTGAGAAACGTATGGCCCTTAACCTATCCGTGGTCTTATTTTTTTCTTACCTCATTTATGTCCATTTCTCAAGCAGATCTGTTCATTTTGGGGTGTGCTGCACACATCACTGTCTATTGCATTTACCGATTTTTTTTTCTGTACTCCCCACTTGTGTGGGCTGATTGTAACTTATGATTTCATACTTCATTTTTTAGGATAGCCATGGCGTAGTTGGTCACTAAATGCACCACATCCTTATATTCTTTTGGTCGTGTACTAGTTCCTTCTGATAATTGTACTTTGCATCATAGTTTTCAAATTCTTGTGAAGTATTGTTTATGTGTTTGTTTTTCCTATTGTGTTACAGCCTTGACTTTGAGATCTTACTTCTGTGGCAATCGTTTGCTTTGAACTTTGCTTCAGTTGTTAAATTGGTGATGAAATGAAGTTTGATTGATGTAACTGTGTCAATAACCTTGTTGTCATCGATCCTGCTGTTTAGATCATTTCATGTATAGTTCACCTGTAGATAAACACCAAAGTGAATTAAATAGGTCTTGCACGGGGCTTTACGTAGAATGTCTTAATCCTTGCCCAGTGGCAACAGCAATGTTTCTCTGTGTCTTGACATTACTAAGAATTATAGAACTACTCTTAAGCTAATATGAACAAATTCTTGCTTCTCCATACAGAAGAAACCAAGAAAAATGGCCCTGTCAAACTTGGAAAGGATCCAACTGTCGAGACAAGCTTTCTACCTGATAGGTATTTCTGTTGGTTTATGATTACTACTTAGGATTGTTGATTGATTCTCCATTTCCAAGCTTTGTTTGACCTGCAAGCTGTTTGCTAAGAGTGATCCTTCAGAGAAAGGGAGGCAGAGGAACAAGCAGAACGAGAACGACTGAAGAACCAGTGGTTGCGTGAGCAGGAATTGATCAAAAGTACTGCCACATTCTGATAGGACTACTCACCTTTAATCAATCTACTATGAGTCACAATTTTTTGGATAAAAATTTCTTCCTAACTGATTAATCATTATGTCACATTCCAGATGAGCCTCTTTCAATTACTTACAGTTACTGGGATGGGACTGGGCATAGGAGAGTTATCCAGGTTAATTTCTAATCAGTGGTGAACTTGCTTCTTATTTGCCTGTTCTAAGCTTTTGATCTGTGGACTGTATAATGAAAACAAAGCCTACTATGATGCCAGGTCCGTAAAGGTGACTCCATTGGAGAATTCCTAAGGGCTGTTCAACAGCAGCTTGCCCCTGAATTCCGTGAAGTACGGACAACTTCAGTTGAAAATCTACTTTATGTGAAGGAAGATCTTATCATCCCTCACGTATGTGTTCATTCTCTTGTAATCTACAAAGTTCTGTTAAAGTAAGTCCAACCATTTTCTGATTCTATGTTCTCTCATTTGTTTGACAGCAACACAGCTTTTATGAATTAATTATCAACAAAGCGAGGGGAAAGAGTGGACCGGTAATTCTTCTTTCTTTTGTGATGTGGATATATATTCTGTTGAAAACATCTTTGTTATGAAGCTTTTCCTAGCTTTTTGGAAAAAACAACTGGCAGTTCCTTTTTTCCATTGGTGTTTCCAGCTTATGTAATTTTTGGCTTCTTACCACTGATCACTGTTCATTTCATCAAGGAAGGATAGCAGTTTCTTGTTTCTTCCTTAACCTTGATAATTCAGTTTAAGAATGGATCTGAAACCAAATGATTATGTAATTTTAGTTGCTTACAGATGCTTAAGAGATCCTTTTGTTATTCCAGATGAATTGTTTCTTCATGGCATTAGAGTTTAAACATTTAATGACACTGATTTTTGTTGACAGCTTTTCCATTTTGACGTTCATGAGGATGTTCGTACCATTGCTGATGCAACAAAAGAAAAGGATGAGGTGACTGACGTTTCGCGATGTCTTATTCTACTTTCAGTTTCCCATATGATATGCTGCATTCTAAACTCATGTTTGATAACTGCAGTCTCATGCTGGGAAGGTTGTAGAGAGGCATTGGTACGAGAAAAATAAGCATATATTTCCTGCTTCGAGATGGGAGGTTTGACATTTTTCTTTATCTTCTTTCATTCTTAATAACCTCAACTCTGTTGACAGGGATATACTTTGGTTTGGCAACAGTTGTGTCCATTCACTAATGACTCAAATTACTTGCAGATCTATGACCCAACAAAAAAAGTGGGAACGCTACACAATCCATGGGGACTAGCGTGGACCATCATACATAGAGAGCTAAATTATTTGTACAATGGATGTCTGAAATTACCAGCACTCCAAGGGTATGAGGACGGCACAAGTGACGATTGGAGTAGCAAAGATTATTAGTGTTGTTTGCAGACATGCCCTGCTACAACTAGAACTGTATGACTTATTTTAGCGATGCCAAAATTTTCTCCTCTTTGATACTTGTATGTGAAACCTGTACTTTTACTGATGACATTTCCCATTTCCCCCCTGAAACCTTCCTGTTGCGAATTCATCTCATAGTTGCGGCCATTGTGACCATATGGTGCGCATCATGAATAACTCCTGTCGTCTAGATGTATGTATCTATGTGACTATGCTATTATTATTAGTCGTGTCCGACTGTCATTGGTTTGCTAGAAAGGTTCATGCTTGACGACAAATATATTAGGGTTCGTTGGTGGCATGATTTAAATTTTCTCTTTGTTTATGCGAGTCTATCAAACTATCGGCGGCAAAGTATAAAACAAAAGGCTTGGTTTTATTTAGTTCTGCAGGTGTCAGCTTAGTAGATATACCTGTCATCTATTGGATCAGCTGAGCACAATAAGAATGCCATGAGCCTGTGACCTCCCAATCAATTGCACTAAACCACACTACTACACTAGCATGAGCTATCTTATCTTAACTGACCGAAACCTAGACCAAACAGGATTAGGACTAAGATTCCCTCTGCTCCATGCAATGTTCACCACTCTCCTACTACCACTACACTACACTGGAGTTGCTCCACAAAGCTGCACCAAACCCTCCTCTACCTAGCTTCAAAACCCCCCTATCCCTCCCATTGCCTGGCTCACCATCGATCTTACCATGGCTTACCTCGCCATCCTCCTGCTCCTCGCGCGCATCTCCAGCTCCATTGCCATCTCCTCCAACTACATCTCAAGGAGCGCCGAGCAGCAGGTCATCGCCACCGTCGCGCCGGCCATTGTTCCTGACATCGACGGCCAGAGCGCGGAGCCGTTCCTCATCTCGCCCTCCGGCTCGTTCGCCGCGTACCTCCGCCGCGCCGTGGGCGGCGGCGGCGGCCTCGGCGGGGACGCGTGCTATGTCCAAATCCAGCAAGCTGGCGCCAGCGGCAGCGTGTGGGAGTCGGACTGCACCACGGTGGGCGGCGCTGACGCGTGCAACCTGGCGTTCTCGCCAGTGGGGCTCGAGCTCTTCGCCGGAGGGCACTCATTGTGGGACACCGGGGTCGACGCCGACCCGGGAACGCTGAGCCTTGACGACGGTGGCGACATGAAGATTGTTAGCAAGGAAGGTGTGGCGGTTTGGACGGCGAGCGGCGAGCCATGGACGGGGCAGCAGTGCGGGGCACCCTTGCCGGTGTCGACCGCGCCTTCGATGGAGGCGCCGGCACTCCCACCGCAGTCGACTGGCAGCACAAAACTCGTGACGCCGCCCGCAGCGACTCTTGCTGATGCAGGGAGCACGGACCTTTCTTTCGGAGACCAACCAGTGCCGCCACCAGTCGACACGTCGCCGGACTTGCCGGTCCAGCCGCCAGTTGACACGGCACCCGAACAGCCACTGCCACCGCCCGCATCTCCCGACTTGCCGGACCTGCCGCTGCCACCGCCGCCAGCTTACACGTTTCCAGACTCGCCGGACCAGCCGCTGCTGGCACCCCCGCCGGCCGACATGTTGCCGGACCAGCCGTTGTATTCTTCGCCGCCTCCAGCTCCAGCCATCTTTGGCCCTCAAACGCCATTGCCACCTTTCGGCGTGCCACTCGCCGCCCCGCCGACCGGCGACGCAATCCCAGGCACGGTCACGCCATCTGGCGAGCCAGGATCACCAGGCAGCGTGCCCTTCTCGGGACCATCTCCTGTCGGCATGCCACACCCGCACGGGCATCCACATCAGCTCTCGCCGCCGCTGCCGGATGCGCTGGCGCCGGGCGTCCACGGCGCGGGAGCCGGGCAGACCGGTGCCCCCTTTGGCCATGGGCAGCAGCAGGCCGGGCAGGGCGTGTTCGGCCAGCAGCCACAGTTGCTCAACGGCGAGGGGCAGCCGTTGGAGGACAGCGCCGGTGGGTGGTCAAGAAGTAAGAGCGGCAGAGTGGCGGCGTGCATGGCCTTGGTCGCTCTGGTGACACTGGGCTTTGGGTTTTAGTTTCTTTTCCTTTTGTTTTGGTTTCTGGGATTGGATGGTCATTTCTGTACTGTTATTCTCCGTTGGTCTGATCTAGTGGTCTTTTGTGGATTGTAGTAGTAAATTGTGTGTAAAACATGTTATATGGTCCGCTGCCTGATTCATTCTGTAGGATAGCATGATCTACAGCATGTACGATGTTACATTTGTGTATTATTATCGTGTATAAATGTCAAATTTAAGCATGGTTCATGAGTTTATACTATAGGTGCGGTGGTACTAAAAGTCGATTCGTAATCTCGTACAAGCGTGTGCTAAGTTTTAACTGTGAAGAAATTGGAAGCAAAGGTTAGCCAACAAAAACAATATATTTGAAATTGGAGTAGTAACTTCAATTTATCTTTTGTTAAGTAGTTGTAGTAGTGAATTAAAATTATTTATTTTGTTCCGATTTCAGTTTGTAAAGACCAGAGACGCAGAGATCAGCTTTCCGCTTATTGTTTTTCGTTCATTGGCTCGTTCAGAGATTCAGAGGAGCGCTTCCCCAAAAAAAAAAAAAAAAAAAAAAAAAAAAAAAAAAAAAAAAAAGGATTCAGAGGAGCGCTTCGCGCCTTCGCCCCTCAACGCGCTCGGCGGCGCGAGACGTGCATGGCTATCTGCCGTTTCAAAGTTTCAAAATATATAACTGAGGGCCAGCGGAATAACCAAATTAGCACACTACTAATTTGCTATAAGCATACTATTATGGAATGGGTTGTGTGTGTGAACAAAAATAGCAACTTCAATCCATCAAAACACAGGTTAGCATTTTAGTAACGTCACGCAAACGTATGTGAAAAAAAATGTTACCAAAAATATTTGATAAACTCGATCCACGGTGGCTATACAGCTGGGTATTACGGCTTAACAAGAAGATTTTCTCACGCAAATCAAGAAAATCTTGAACCCCTGCCTAACCTTACACAATCATTTAGATTATCGACTAATAAAATAAATGTCAAAAGTCAAAGGGTGGCTAATGGTTAGAGCACTTGGGTGGCAGGCACATGCAAGACTCTCAAACATGACTCAATGCATGAAATTAGAATAATATATTATCATGGTGAATACAAAGGACCACCCATCATACGAACTGGTCAAGTTGAAAATGAAATGAATTTTTTATTCTATTGTTGTCAAACTAAAAACTAACGACTTAAATGTTTGTCACTGCGGGTGCCCAAATCACTTGGTGAAGTAACACTCACAACACCCCCTCAGGGGCGGAGCTTCCCATATGGCCTCAGTTTTCATAGAACTGGTACCCCTGAATGTTTGAAAGAGTTTGTAAAATGCTGCTCTGTTGCCCTGAACAAGAAGAACAGTTCGCCAAAACTAAATTGGTATATGTATTTCATATCTGGGTTGCTAGCTTTGTGGGCTACTGATTTTAATTTTTACGGTACCTAAGTAGCTATATTTTCTAGTTCAACATCTCGCCACGCCTCACTTTAATTCCTTCCTCCACCATTGCACCCCATCCTCCCAACCCCCATCCACCACTATCGTGCGGTCGTGCCACGCGCCGTCGTGGTCAATGACCCACACGAAGAGTCAAGTATTGTTGTCAAACTAAAAACCGACGACTCAAATGCTTGTCGCATGGACTACATGGATCGGCCCATCACTACAGATACCCAAATCACTTGTTGACAATTAAAGGCACAACGCCCCATACCTCCAACCCTCATCCACCACTATTCTACCACCCGCCGCAGTGCCACGACTATCTCCTAAACCCACTTCTAGACCTGCCTATGATTAGAAACCCTAACCTCGGACCCCTTTTCTGCGGCGGCGTTGCATCGAGGGGTTACACAATTGCGCGAACACATGACCCTTTCGTCCGAAGAGAAAGCCTAACTATAGTGCCTGCCTGCTACACAGTAAGTGCAAGTAGGATCAAAGGTGGGCATCGAGAGAGCCCTCCCAAACAGGTCGAGCTCGCCGCTGGGAAAGATGATCTCTCTAGTCCTTGGGCCATGGCCGATTCCAAAACAAATAACTAGTGCAGCTGTTATACTGACATCGTCCAAGCGTGAGCTGAGCCGTTCGCTCATCTGTGTCTCCATGTTGACTCGATCGCGTGGTTTGAGGCAAGCAACGCAGGGATATGCTTGATCGAACTCGAATAAGGAAGAACCGGCAAAGTTCAAAACTTGGGCAAGTATTCCGACCCTACACCCCATTATTTAATCAACTACATTATCATCATTGATGTAGCAAAAAAATTACGAAGAAGAAATGTTGATGATCTCTTAATGAATGTTCTCGTCTTCTTTTGCCCGAAACAGCGACCAAGCTCAACACCATTACCAGATTACAGTCATTTTTAAGGTCGCGCGGCATGGATATCCCCGGTGGCGCGGTCCTTGGCGTCGGCCTCCTCGGCGTTCGCGGCGACGCTGGCGCGGCAGACGGGGCAGGTGGGCGCGCGCGTGAGAAGCCAGCGGTCGACGCACTCGCGGTGGAAGCCGTGGCGGCACGCGGGCAGCACGCGCACCTCCTCCCCCGCGCTCGTACTCCGCCAGGCACACCGCGCATTCCCCTGACTCCTCCTCGGCGTACTCGACGGCACTGGCACCGCCACCGGCACCGGCACCAGGGTCCCGCGTCACCTGCACCACCACCACGGGGATCTCCTGGAGCGCGCGCTTGGTCTCCTCGGCAGCGGCAGCAGCAGCAGCCGTCGGCCGCTGCGGTGGCCACGTCTCGCCGCCGCCGGGTTGCTGCCGGGACGCGCCGGCGCAGAAGCAGCCGTAGATGGCGCTGAGCACGACGTACGACACGGTGAAGACGAAGAGCACGGTGGTGGCCACCGCCATCGCCTTCTCCAGCTGCGCTCGCTGCGCGTCAAGCGACGGATCCGACGCCGCCTGCGGCTGCAGCGCCCGGACTAGGAGGCCGCGGCCGGAGTAGTGTCCCCGCGCGCCGCCGCCGCATACGCGCATGGCGATCGACGACCACACTGCTCAGTCTCTACTCTCGCTGGCTGTATGTAGCAGTAGCACAGCAGCGGCACCCCGTCGTCACGCTCGCTGTATGTAGCGTGGCACCGAGGCGGGTTTAAAGGGGAGGCATGGCTGGCGTGGTGCGGCGACACGGAGCACGGAAGGCGGGCGGAAGCTTCGGTTCACTGCCGGGGACGTCGGCGTCCGTTTCTGCTAGCTGTGCCATACGTTTGCTCCTCCCTCTCGTTCGCTCGCTCGCTCGCTCGGTCGGTCTTATTCAAATTCGCTTGCAGTTGCAGCAGAGCCTGTGCCTGTGCCCGCGCTGCAGCCGAACGCTCGAGCCAAGACGGGCCGGGAGCAGGGCCAGGGGCGCAGCGAATCCGTGTGCGTGCCGGCCGCCGGCCGGGGAGTAATGCGGCGCCTGTACCCATCACATCCTAGTAGGTCTACTACTATGTTCATGCATTTGAATTGAATTGATCTCCTCGTAGATGTTGGTAGTGTGGGGTTAATTGGTTGATAGTCAAATTTTAGTCGCCAAAACTTGAACAAGACAAGTTATTGGTTTCTATTTTGTTTGTTGGCAAAACTAACCAATATTTCACTTTAGCTTACTTGGGGCCACGCTAAAGGTGTGGACTCGTAGGGGTGCAAACCCCTCTAGTTTTCCCTAAATAAAAGGGTGTGGACCGATTTCATCCGCCGCACTTGTGGCACGTTTTTGGCATGAAGATGAATGAGGTGGCGATTGATGGCGAAACTGTGGTGTGTCACAATTGCCGCTATGAACCAAACGGAAGCAAAAATGTGGCGTAGTGCGGTAAGGTTTGGTTATAAACCAAATGCGCCATCTATGGCAAAATTTTTTGCTTAATTTTTATAGTAACTTTAGTTGTTAAATCTTTGATATGGTAATATTTTTTTGGAGTATGGAGCCGACCAAATAGGTCATGTGTATATTGGTTGGCTTTGGTTGGTTGGCCATGAGGTGGCTACTGGGCACTGCCGCACTGCCTAAACTTGCGAGGGTGCTCTGCACTCAGCACTCTGCACTCTGCAGACCGGAGATGTGGGGACGCGTCTGTATGTGGCGGTTTAGCTGAAGGCCAACTGAATTTCCTTTGCCTCCCTTGTCAACCTTTTTTTTAGAAAACCTGGTTGTATTTTATTGATTCATATGAAATATTACACATACATCCTTACAAAGACAATCCTGAATAAAATAAAAATTACACTCTGGTCCTTGCAAAGATCTCCGGTCGTCGTCTTCGTCACTAGAGAACGGAGCCACCACTCGACGTTGAAACCAACGCCGAGCTTGCAGCTTGAAGCCGAATCCCACCTCAACGAAGAAGCTTCTAAAGAAGCAACATACAGTTTTGAAGCTACATCAATTGCCAATTGGCACATAACAAGATGTGCAACTTGAACGCTCGACGCCCCGAGCACATTATGGCCAACGGCCATATCGGCGGCGCACCGTAAAGCCCAGCAGAAACTGTAACTAGGCCAATACTAAGTAGCACCTAGAAGGCCTAGAGCACTGTACGCTGTACAGGCCCACCAGGCCTTTGGCGAAAACTGGGCTGAGATATTTGGGCCTCATAGGCCAGTACAGACTACATTCATTCCGAGCTTTTCCTAAAAAAAATACTAATTTTAGTTGGCATGTCGCGCTCAACGTGGATAAGGACGTGCACAGCCTCCTGCCCAAAAGGCAGGGAAGAAAGGTCACAACAGTTTTGATGAAATGAAAAAAAGGAAAGAGAGGTAGGGTGTTGACTGGTTGATGGGGACCTGAATCAAGTGGGAAGCCATGTGGCTTGTGTTTTGCCAATTGGTGATTCCTTGCAGGACCCTCGTGATTGATTGATTTATTTATTAGCCGTGGCCCGTGGGACCGTTGAGCTCAGGGATTATTATCAATGCCATGCCAATCCTGACCGTGACCGTCATAAAATGCTCGAGCATAGTATAAATGTTGAAAATCTTTTTATACTCTATCTACCACCGAAACGCTAACGTAATTATTAGTACTCCCTCCGTCTCATAAAAACCGCAATCTTTGACTTTCGGTCATCGAGTTTAACTATCCGTCTTATTTAAAAAATTTATAAATTTTATAAAATAAATAAACAATTATAAAGTATATTTAATAATAAAATAAGTTATAACAAGATATATGATATTTATATAAAAAAATTTAAATAAAACGAATGGTCAAACGCGATGATTAAAAAGTCAAAGATGGCGTTTTTTTATGAGACGGAGGGAAAGTAGTATAAATAACAGCATGCGAAAATTCCATCACTGTATATGTTTTTATTCCTTTGCTCCCACGAGAATTTTCATCACTATAGACAGTACAACCACGCACACGTTACACATTGAATGAATACGTATATGACATGTACAAATCGCATTCACCTCTGCACGCCTGGAGTGTGTACACTAGACAGCACATTGTACGCTGCAATAGGCCGTACGTCTCGATTACTACACGCAACGCTACATACAACTCCTAACGGGACAGCAAACGCACGCTCTGCACACACTAGTCGTCGCGACGCCGGCGAGAACGAGCGACGACGACCAACGGATTAACCCAATAACCCTGCCGCCTGTAATCGCGGCGACTCCTCTAATTGCTACGAGCCCCATGCACGGGCACGGGCACGTCCTAATTAATCAAATCGGGAAGAACTGAATACGTACGGGTACCACGGCGTCGTCGGTCGCGGTCACGGTCACGCGGTGCCCTCGACGCGCGCCTTGGTGACGCCGGCGCAGGCGTCGACGAAGTCGCCGTCGATGAAGTCGGTGGAGAAGACCTGCAGCCTGTCGCCGAGGCCCTTGGCGAAGGCCTCGGCGATGAAGAGGCGCGCGTAGCCGTGGATCCGCTTGGTGACGGGCCAGACGCACAGCACCGGGTTGTCGGCCTTGGGCGTCACCGTGTTCTCCACCCGGTAGAAGAACCTCCGGTCCGCCACCGGCGGCTGCTGCCCGAGGAACTTGAGGTTGCTCTCGAACTTGGTCTCCGGCAGGTCCGTGTCGATCCAGTTGTCCTTGAGGTACCCGGCGCTCCACAGCGGGCTCCCGTGCCCGGGCGCGGGCGACTTGCGGGGCTTCCACACGCAGATCACCCGCCGCGGGAGCAGCTCCGCCACCGTCTTGTGGAACACCGCCTCGTCCTGCGGGATCAGGTGCTCGCCGAGCTTCTCCACCAGGAACTTGTCGAACTCCGGCGGGTCCTGGTGCGCGAACTCGGTGCGGATCTCCAGGACCACCACCTCCGACTCGGTCTCGCCCAGGAAGCGGAGCACGTCGTCCAGCACCACGTCCACCGGGTACGTCGCCAGGACGCCGTGGCAGACGCGGCGCTCCTCCTGCACGCGCACGTCGATGACGCGCGTGCCCATGGCCAGCTGCTCGTACACGGACATGGACTGGCACTGCGCGAAGGGGCGGGTTACGAACGGCACGCCGATCTTGTTGGTGGCCGAGTCGTGCGTGCCGGGCCACACCACCTGGTGCACGCGCAGCCTGTCGGCGCCCAGCTCCGCCATCCACCGCTTCCGGTCCGCCGGCCGGTGCTCCGACCCCGGGAACGTCTCGCCGGAGGACGACAGCCGCGTCGCCAGCGCCCGCTTCTCGGTCGTCACCAGCTTCCGCCGGTCAACCTGCTTCGAGAAGAAGGCGCCCATGGCTTCCAGCGGGTTGGTGCCGTTGGTCTTGCCAGCGCTGCTGCTGCTATTGGAGGCAGCCATGGATGGATAAATAAAGGATCCCCTGTGCGCTGTGCGGCCTCGAGCTCTGACCTGGACCTGGACGACGTCGCTGTAAGCTGGAGGTCGATTGATAGCTGCAGCTAGCAGCAAGACAAACAAGGAAGAAGAAAAATATCAGCGCGTGGGATTAGCCAACATGTGGCGATGATTTATTTCTAGGGCTTGGGCGCTTGGCTGATCGATCCGAACCGGAGGAGAGACGAGGGAGTGAGGCGTGTTCTTGTGACCTCCGCTGCTGTTTCCTCCTCCTCCCAAAGATTTCGGTTTCCTCCTCGGATTTGATGCTACAATTGGCGTTAGGTGCGGTATGGTGGTGCTGATGCCAGGCGGGGCGAGATTTTTTTTTTTTTTGACCTTTACATCCGAAGTTGCTACTGGACAGGTTTGGTTGGTCGCTCTAGGGCGTGTTTGGTTGGTCGTATAAGGGCGTACATGGCCCCTGGGATGCAGCGCACGCGTGTTTGGTTGCCTGGTCTCTCCCTGGGGCCTGTCTCGTGTCATGCAAATCCCCCCTCCTGGCCTGGCTGAGAAAGAACGCCCGAATCGGCCGTTCCTCTTCAGCCTGGCCCGCTCCGTGCTCGGCGAGCTCGCGCGCTTGGAGATTTTCGGCCGCCGGGAGATGGCGCGAACTTGCTAGGGTTACCTCCCCCGTTCCCGCCATTCACCGCCTATATATCCTCCCTCCCGCCTCCTCCCTCTCTTCTTCTTCTTGTCGCTCCTCATCTGCGCCGCCGGTGGGTGCTCCTTCCTTTTTCTTCCTCAATCCGCCGTCATCTTGCTTGAATCTTGTTGTTCTAATTAGTCTCTCTCACTGGATTTGTGGCAGGTGCTCTGGATCTGACGCTCCTTGAACCGGGTGAGTTTTTCCTCTAATCTAACTCCATCCTAAAGCTCCGATTTGCAAACCCTAGGTGACAAATGTTGTTGATCTTCCTGCAGGCTCCTCTGATCCGTGTTCTTTCCTGTTCTTGAGGCATGTATCTCTCTTCTTTTTTTGTTCTTTTTGTGATATAGTAGAAATCATTGTTTTCGTATGCTAATCCTTCGTTGCTCTTACGTGTTCTTGCAGATCGACCACGCTCACGGTGTTGGCACATTTCTTTGCGCCCAACGCTTGTTGACGTGGGTATTTTGTACATGTTCTCCCCCTCTCGTCCCTCCTTGATTCTGTAGGCTGCGGTAGTTGATTGTGCGTTCTTGGATGCATGTGATGCTTACTGAGATTATGAGGAAGTTCATCTTTGCCGCTAGTTCTTGAGCTATTGCCATTGCCCTGTGATGAGGATGGATATTTTATTCTTGAGCTATTGCTTTTTGCCTGTGATGATTTTTTTTTCTTTGGTGCGAGCTATTGCACATGCCTATGATGATGTCATTTTCTTCAAAGCTTTTGGCCAAGCCTGTGATGATGCATGTTTTTAATGGAGCTGTTGTCTAGTTGTGGTAGATACTAAGCATTATTGGTTCTCTTTTACTGTAGTCGAAATGTTGGTAGTAACAATGTGCTTAAACCGATGCATTTTCTAGATGGACTTGCAAGAGAAGCGGCGCTTTCTTATTGCTCGTCTTTGCTGCTCTTATCGGTGCTATGTATGCAATGGTGATGGCTAGGATTAGATTGCTTGAGTCTCAGCGGCCTCGGATATGTTATGGTCCAATGAGCATTAGGGATGAGGAGAGGCAAAGGAATCTGAATCTAATTTACAACTACAATGACATAGAGTGTGTGAACATGCTTAGAATGAGAAGGGCACCCTTTTTTAGTTTGTGCAACTTGCTTAGGGACGAAAAAACTGCTTCAAGACAACATAAATTCTTGTGTTGAAGAGCAGGTTGCAATGTTTTTACATATTGTTGGTCATAACCAACGTTTTTAGAGTAGTAAAGCATCACTGGAGAAGGTCTATAGAAACAGTGCACCGCCATTTCAAAGATGTATTGTATGCTGTTGGTGAGTTGAGACAAGATATGATTAGGCCTCCAAACAATGATACCCCATTGAAGATTAGCAAAGCAGACCATAGATGGTATCCTTACTTTAAGGTAAAAAAACCTGTCATATAGGTGCTAGGATGTTCTTTGCATAAGCCATATTAATTTACTATGAATGGATTGGTGTCTGTAGGATTGTGTTGGGGCCATTGATGGGACTCATGTGTATGCCAAGGTTCGGCCAAGATGCAAGCAGCATTTAGGGGTAGAAAGAATGCCCCCCCACACAAAATGTCTTAGCTGCAGTTAGCTTTGACTTGAAATTCACATATGTCCTAGGCTGGTTGGGAGGGTTACGCTCATGATGCCACAATTCTTCTTTGATGCATTTGCAGAGAGAGGATGGGTTAAGGGTTGAACCAGGTAATAAAATGTAATTTTGACATAAGAATTAGATGTAGTTGTCATAAAATGATTTAGCTAACCAACTTAAATATTTATTTTAGGCAAGTTCTACTTAGTAGATCTTTGGATATGCTTGTCGGCCTGGATTTCTTCCTCCATATCGTGGTGTTAGGTACCATCTAAAGGAATATGGCAATAGGAACTACCCAACCAACCCCAAAGAGTGTATAATTTGAGGCACTCCAGCTTGAGAGTCACCGTGGAAAGGGCATTTGGTGGTTTGAAGGGACGTTTTTCGTATCATTGATACCAACAAACCATTCCATAGGTTTAGGACACGAGGTCAAGCTAGTGATTGCATGTTGCATTTTGCATAACTGGATTCTTAGTTTTGGTGCTTTGATGAGTCATTCTGAAGAGTTCTCTTGGGTACCAAATGACACCAACACTTTCGGCTCCATCCTGCTCATCTTGATGACAATCTTTGCATGGGCTGCAAAGAGGGATGAATGGGCTAATCACATGTGGGCTAATAGGGGTCTTTCTAGGATCTAGTTATTTTGTATGTCGAATTTGTTCTGTAACTCTTTTCATTCTGGACAATTGCTATGATTTGATATTGAACTTGGTCTGAGGCATTTGGGCATTTGCAATGACAACAAGTTTTCTATGATGCTACACTTTTTCTGAGGCACTGGCCAATAGCAATGAGGTTTATTTTTCAGTGATACTACATTTGATCTGAGGCAATGGCAATAGCAATGATGTTTATTTTCCTGTGATACTACACTGTTGCTGAGGCAATGGCAATAGCAATGATGTTTATTTTCCTGTTTGGTACCACACTTGTGCTGAGGCAATGGGCATGTGCAATGATGAATTACTTACATGTTTGGTTGTTTATAACTTGTGCTGAGGCAATGGGCATGTGCAATGATGAATTATTTTCCTGTTTGGTTGTTTCTAACTTGTGCTGAGGCAATGGGCATGTGCAATGATGAATTACTTTCCTGTTTGGTTATTTCTAACTTGTGCTGAGGCAATGGGCATGTGCAATGATGAATTAGGGTATGGGTGACCAAGAGATGCTATCTGATGAGTTTGTGTTTCCTGGAGTTGATGGTGGGTATGTGGCTGCTATTGCAGAGGCTGCTGGGGCTGGTTTTCTTTGAAATTTGGTCTTCTTTGGGCCGGAAATTTGGTCTTTGCTAGCTCTTTTCTTTGGTCTTTCTTCTTTTTCTTGGTCTTTGGTCTTTGCTAGGGATGAGGCTGAGGCTGAAGGGTTCATACCAGCATCACAGGCCCATGCTCAGCAGAGGACCACTCTGAGGTGGACTGAGCCCATGTCTGCCTTCATGCTTAGGCAGATGTGCCAACTGATTACCACTGGTGTGAGGACTGATAAAGGGTTCAAAGAGGTACACCTAAAGAAGGTTGCCAAGGCCCTCAATGAGTTTTGTGGTCAGGAGGTGACTAGTACTCAGGTGTATAACCATCTGAGGAAGTGGAGGCAGAGGTGGGTGAAGCTGTCCAAGCTTAGGGATCTCAGTGGAGCTCAATGGGATGAGGACAGCTGCATGATTGTTCTTGAGGAGGAGCACTACATTGGTCACACCAAGGTATGTAACCTGCAACCTATACATTGAGGTTATGGGCAATATTATTGACTATTGCTATCATATCTCACTAGCTTGTTTATTTTCAGGACCACCCCAATGATGCTCCATTGCTCAACAAGCCCATCCAGAACTACAAAGAGATGATGTTGATCTTTGCCAATGGTCAGGCAACAGGGAAGTGGGCTATGGGATCCAATGAGCCACTTGGCACACCTTCTGATGTGGCTAAGAGCTCCCACAAGACTGATGCAACTGAGATCCTGCAAAGTGGCAACACTGACACTCTTGAGGCTACAATGAAGAATGAGGTGAGTGCTGGTAACAAGAGGAAGAGGTCCCTGCTGTCAGATGAGGATATTGTAGTGCTGGGTGGGATGTCAGAGGCAGTGAAAGATGTTGCTAATGCTATCAGAGAGACCAAGGTTGAGGACTGCCACCCTGAGCTGTATGGGGCTATCATGTTCATTCCAGGCTTCACTGAAGAAGCCCTCATGTTTGCTTATGGTCACTTCTTTGGACCACAAGGCACTTGGCACTTCTTTTGTTCAGTGGTCTGATGCACACAAGGTGTGGCTGAGGGGCCATTTGGCAAAGCACTTCTATGTGTGAGGTGGCCTGGCAGCTTGAGGTTGATCCTTTTGTGTAGTTCTGGTGGTACCCTGTGGTGTGCAGTGGAGGCTTCTTTTGTGCCTGACTAACAACAGCTGGTGGTTGTGTAGTGGAGGCTGACCTATTCTTTTGTGCAGTTCATCTGCTTTCCTTACTAGCACTAACATATAGTTAGTGTCTTATATAGCCGTGCACCTGCTCCCTAGATCAACCTAGCTGGTGGAGTAATTTGAGACTTAGGGCAATATGACCAACAACCCATTGCCAATGATGTGAAACTTATTTTGGCACTTGGATTGTGCATGTTATTTCATTCTGAGAACTAGTTCATTGCCTATGATGCTTTTTCTTTGGTCTGAGCACATGTTCATTTGCCTATGATGCCTTTACCTTTCACTGAGCACTTGTTCATTGCCTGTGAAGCTTGTTCTTAAAACTGAGCAGATGCCCATTGCCAGTGATGCTTGTTTCTATGTCGAGCACATGCCCGTTGCCTATGATGCTTTATCATGAATCTGAGCACATGCTTTTTTTTCCTACACTTCTTATTTATACAGCTATGCCTTGGTATGTTGTTCATGTTGGTAAGCAACCTGGTGTGTACTCTTCTGGGCGAGACACATGCTCAAGTTGATGGTTTCAAGGGCAAATTGCTACAAAAATACAACAACAAGAAATGAGGCTTGGCAAGCTTTCTATGGTTATCTTTCGACAACCAACCTCTACTCCAACCTCTTAATAATCCACTGTGCTTGACAATTGTGGACATGGTCATTTTCCCGGATGCAATGTTGCATTAGTACTTGTAATCTTGCTAGTTACCGCCTTAGGGCTTGGTTTTCTCATTTGGAAGGCGATGTAGTAGCATATGATGTATCTAGAATAGTGGGTGGTATTGTTACCACTAGATGCGAGGAGGTAACTTGAACTTGTTGTATGCAACCAACCAAACAACCATGCACGCATCGGTAAT
This sequence comes from Chrysopogon serrulatus, assembly GCA_015844335.1. NCBI lineage: Eukaryota > Viridiplantae > Streptophyta > Magnoliopsida > Poales > Poaceae > Chrysopogon > Chrysopogon serrulatus. The sequence continues at coordinate 29,268 of JADLZL010003970.1, forward strand.
TCAAATGTTGAAGATCATGCGGGCAACCAAACACGACCTCTGTCCGGCTGGTTCACATCATGCACCAAACAAACATCCCTCCCTGCGTGCACCAAGCCTGGCTAAGTGGAGCCTGGCTACCTGGAGCTAGCCTGCCTAGGTGGAGAAGGGAACCAAACACGCCCTTACTCGTTCCGAGCATGGACGGGGTAATTTTTTTATGGCGAGACGGCGACGGAATCGGGCCCACAACCCACAAGAACATTATGGACGGACAGGCCGGGCCATTGGCGACTTGGAGGTGAAGGTTCCGGGTTGGTGGAATAATTTGTCGGGCAAATGCTGCAAACTTTTGTCGCCACAGATTGAAAAAAGGTCACCGATCGCAGGTCACAGGCGGTAAATGGCCATGTGATCGATCTATTGGCACTTTGGCAGAAATGTTTTTAATACTCCATGGCAGTAATTGATTGATTGCTCAAAAAACCGTGGCATGGCAGTAATTGGTGAACCTCATCGCGACGTGCATATACCCCCAAGACCCAATGCCAAGGAGCATCTGTCAAGCGTATTTAGCGCACATGATGATGCGTTCGCAAAGACACCACTAGTTGCCAAATAAATTAGCATGGGAATCACGCTGCCTACCTGTACGTAGTCGACGCGAACAGTTGAATAAGACACACCGACGTTACGATGTGACAGTAAATAACCACGACAGGGCTACGATCCTGTCGAACAACCTGAGTGAGTACGCGTGTTTGGTTCAGAGGAACGAGGTGTGAAGCCAGAATGTAGCCTTCACTCTTCGCTTGCTTTGATATTAATATTTGGTGTTTCGTCATGTTTATCCCGAACGTTCTTTTAGCCCGCACCACATAATGGGGGGAAAAAATAACGAAACAAGAATCAAACGCGCGGAGTAATAGTATACAGGAAAGGACCAAAAGTCAAGCAGAGGTTCCTGCTACCAATAATTTGACTTGAACGCGTTCAAAAACTTGTGCTCCGCGTTCAACTGCTCCCAACGACATGCACACATAGCTTCGTCAATCATGCAATGGCCGAAGCCAGTAGCTAGGTTACTCGGGGTTAAACTATTTCGTGTAATCAAGCTCATCATGCCTTCCACGTGGGCTCAGAAACCTAAATAACACAGGACCAGATAATAGTTTCAGAATGGCGATAAGAAAAGTGCTTGAATGCTTTTAGTCACGTGATGGCAGCCAAGCATCTTTCGCTTAAAGCCTTAAACCAATTCTCCAGTGGTTTTGGTTACGTCGTTAACCTGAACACGCTTGGTAACACATACCTGGATTCACTCAAAATGGTTGTCGGACATGGATACAGGAAAAAAAAATTAATTCTTGCCTAATATATGCCCTATACCGTTGTTTTGGAAAAGGTAAAGAAACAAAAACGTACCAGGCATGCCACCTGGTTCAAAGGAACAATAAATTATAAATGACTATTTTAAATATAATAAAGAGTATAAATGTTGGATATCAGTCGCTCTCCTGCGCAACTGGCACCTCATCTCTGGAGACAGACGGGCAATAATACCATAATGCCGACATTGGTTTCCATGTAAAACATTACTAAAGGATTGTAAGATTTCACTACTAATGGCCACTTGTCTATCAGTAAGAATTTGCATAAGCTAAACCAAGAGGAAAATAAATAAATCTTGAGGAGATCTCTGAGATATCATTTGGTTGTTAGCCAACCAACGGAAGACTATATGTTAGTGTTACAGCCAACTAATTACAGGATTAGAATAAAATTAAAAAAAAATTACAGGATTAGAATATGTACATGCCTTAGGAGAAATTAGTGCTTCTTAAGGCCACGTTTGGGACAGCTCTTTGCGGTTCCAGCTGATGCGCTACTGTAGCTTGTTCATGGTACTGTAGCTGCAGTGTTCATGAAGCTGTTTTTCTCCCTCAAAACAACGGAGATCCGGTGAAGACACGTTCCGTGGCCCCTCCGGTTACTGTAGCACAAAGCAGCCAGCCCTCCAAACAGGCCACGATCAGCTCCCCTCTCAGTACATCACCACATCATCACTCATCAGTATGTTGGGACAAAGTGATGTACCAGACTCGTAAGAAGCAAAATGTCCTGGACTCCCTAGTTAAAATTGACAGCACAACACAAAAGCATACACTGAGTGCTGAAGGAGTCCTTTCACCAGGAAGTAAAAAGAAAAAAGTCACAGACGTTTCTCTTTAGAGCTCTTGTCTTTAGACTTTCCAGGTGCCCATTGAAAGTGGCCACAATTTGCTTCTGGATTTGATGAAGGTCCCTGACAAAATATAACAAGTGATGGTCACTGTAACATATAGTGCTTTGTATTCTCTAAAAGGGCAATTTACATTGTTCACAGCCTATTTGACTGTTCGGATGACATGATGATGTTATGTCTACTAACTACTAAGCAGTAAATTGTAAGTACAAGCATACCTGAGCACGAGCACAGACATAGAACAAACGGCCTGTATTAGGGCCCTTCTTCACAGACCTCGGGATGCATGGTTCACTATGCCCTTTGCAACGTGGTAGTGTCATCTTCATCTTTTGTTGTATTCTCTGCCACTCTAATGCTGCAGCATTACACTTGTCTGTTGAAAGTGAACAGGATGGTGCATTTGTATTATCCTGATCTTTTGTAGCTGAAGTTGTGCACTGCATGTTTTCAGGCAGAGTATCATCGTTTGAAACACACGTTTGGTTCGTAAGTTCTAATGTTTCTGCAGGAGTAACTAAGGTAGTGGTACTGGCATTGACTGTCTTTGACCCTGCTCGTTGAAAAAATGACTTGATTGATGGTTGAGACGATAAGTTGCGTTTAATTTTCTTTTTTGGCACAAACTTGGTGCTAGACAGTGAAGCTTTCTGGCTGCTATGAGAGACGCCAATTAAGCCTTCATTTATCCATTGATCAAGATTTGTCCCCTTGCACATCAAACTAGGAAGGTTACCACCTTTTGCAAACTCAGTTATACCACTTGTCAGTCCTTCCTTAGCAGTAATTGTATTTTCCAAGCCATCACTACAGTATCTATTGACTACTATATCTTCGGACTGAACCAAATTTGCAGCATTTTGCAGCTCAGAAATTTTCCCTTTATCGAGGAATGATACTGCAAATTGTGACAACATTAGCAGTTAGTATTATGCCAATATACAGTGGCTAGTACGACTTCACACAAAGTGTGCCACTGTGCCCAAGTATAATTTAGAGGTTAGCTGCCATACAAGACCAGATGCCTTACCAACTTATACAAGCTATGATCAAACTGAATATTAAAAGAACAGCCCTACAACAAAATATAATGCACAGCAAAACCCCACACTGGGCATTCGGTTTGAACCGAGAGTTCAGTTTGGTTTGTGTAAACTTCGGTTTTCAAGAAACAACAACCAATCGGTTGGATGGAGAAGCAAAAACCAACAAATTCAGCTTCGTGTTTTTCGACTTCGGTTTTCGATTCCACCGAACAAACCGAATCACAGGAGAACATAGACAAAACTAGATGCACCTAGACCTCAGTAAAGCAGATGCGCCACCATCGCCCGTCGGCCACGGTCGCGCACCGTCTCCCGTCCCCGTGCCACATCGTGCAGGTTGGGCATCGTGCTACCCCTCACATCCTTGCCGCGGTGCCGTCACGGCAATGGCTGCTGGCCGCATGCTGCCCCAGCCCAACCACTGTGGCGCTGGCTGCCGGCCCTGCGTCGGAGTCCGTGCTCAGGCCCACTGCTACAGAGCTGGCTGGCTGCCGCCCGCCTGCCCCTGCCACGTTCCCATCGTCGTGGAGAAGATGTGCTCGACGGGAATGAGATAGGAATCGGATGGGGAGGCTGAGAGGCCGTACGGAGGCTTATGTGTGGTTTGTTGGGCCATGTTGGGCCGTGGGCTGCTTGTGCATACTGATGCAGGGACTACTACTGAATGATGTGCCTATTTCTGGATGCTTGTACGCTGGGTTCAGGATCGGTTCCTCAGTTTTACAGTTTGGTTAGACCCTGAAACCGAAGCCGTGAACCGAAGCTGAACTTCCTAGCTTCAAAAACCGAAACCGAACCGAAAAACCAACAGTTCGGTTTGGGCTTCAGTCTTCAGCTTAAATGTGCCCAGGCTGAGCAAAACCTGCTATATTAAGCATGACCAAAGATAGGGTTTTTTTTTTTTTTTTTCCTAACTCAGCCAAGCAGAGTGCTACATAACTGAGGAGTTTATCAGCAGTGCACATCAGGAAAATGTGAAAGATAATTTGCACAGATCATTCTGTTGGCATAGTTGAGGTATGTGTCTAATAAAAACATAGAAAGCCAAGTCTTGAAGCAAGCTATGATTTCCTTCAAACAAAAACGATGAAGTGACTTGCCTTAACCGAAAGTTCTATGAAAATATGGATTTTGTGCACGTACATTAACACAACATGAAAAGAATATTAACAGATAAGAAAATGAAGTCCTAACGTAAGATAGAAAAGTTCCATGAACAACTCAGCTACTTGCTTTCGCAAAAACAAATTCTACACAAAACTGGTTTTAGCAGAAACACCAAAACTAAAAAAGCAAGCTACGATTAAAAAACATACAGAACACCAAAATCCACTCACCAATACTTTGTTGCCGTCCACGGACCTCGGGAAGATATCTTGCAGCTGATGATGGGATATTGTGAACTGGAAGTTCAGGTATTTCTTTCAGTAAAATATAAACTGGAATATGATCAGATCCTTCTAGCTTACTACTTCTTCCCCCTTTCCACCTGCAGATAATGGATAGAGTAAATCATTCTATTGTAACACAGCAAATCAAGTGCAATATCCATTTCAATTCAGAGAAAACTGATATCCAATATTCTGTACTTTGATAAATTTTCAGAATTCCCTCTTTTGAAATGATTCATTATCTCACATTCTTCTACGTGGCAACAAAAAATGCTATGGTCCTCCAAAGAATCACAATGATGGAGACAGGAACCAGAAATGAGAATGTGGTCTATTCTAGAACCATAATTATACTCTTCAGCACCAATTTTCTGATTAAAACAAGTATACGCTCCTGTCCTGCACAAAAGAAACACAGCAAAGTATGCTTTAGAAAGTAATTTGGGATGAGTGTACTTATAAGCCCCAGTTTGTTTGTATTTTCTAGGAACACCTCTGCAGCAATTTTAAAGCAGTGAAAATCAATTAGATTTTTTTTTGAAAAGCAATTTTCAAAGATGGTTATTTACTTGAAATCAAGTAATTTTAAAAATTGGTTCCTTAGAAACACTCTTTTTATAGCATTTGTAAGAAGCAAGTTTTTCCAGCTTACGGCAGAAGCCCAGACAAAACTGGGCCAAAGTTAACCATGGTTAATGAAAATAGAGTAGACTCAACTGATTGTTACAACTTACAACTTACAAAGAGGTATTTTAACAATGTGGTTCCTTTTCGGTAAATATGAGCTACTTGTAATAACAAATCATGTGCACAAGCAGTTGGGGTAGCTCTGGGGACATTCCAATACCTTTCAGGGTGTTTTGATCTAAAAGCATCAAAAAAGGGACCTCCATGTTCTCTCAGCATGGATCTCAGCCATTCTCGGAACCTTTAATTAGGAAAATGTCAATAAAAATTCACTGTTGCCAGATGCTTTATAATTGGAACCATAACAAAAAAAAAATGCTAAAAAAAGGCTTACATTTGCTTTTCGAAGCCAGGTGGCGCGTCACACCTGTCTATAGAAGCAGGAGCAATATTCAAATCACCAACAACAAAGACTCTCTTTCCAAGAGCCAACAGATGTTCCCATCTTTTCTAAGAGGCATTGAAATAAAGAAGTATAAGAAGCATAAATATATAAGCAATAAGCATTGGAAAGATAGAAGTATTGTTGAAATATTCTTCATGAAAGATACTTATTAGCAGAGACACCAACAAAGTACCTGCAGTATCTTGTAAAACAGTAGCTTAAAAACGAACCCGCTCTTTATCATCTTCTTCAACAGCTGGGCCATATATATTGAAAAGAACTAAACAAGTGGTGAGGCAATATCATTATTACATACAATAAATAAATAAAATATGCAATAAAAAACTTGAAAAATGCAAGCAGTTATGTTACGTTCCTATCGCGGGAACACGCTACTTACCAAAATGTCCATGATCAGTGATGATGCACCGCCCCTCATTGTCCACCCTTTGGAGGTCTTCTCTTGTGATTTCACCAAGATCCTCCTCCTCAACAGGCATTGCAACCATGAAATCCCCAACAGTTTCACTATTTTTTGCATAGTCCTGAAGTCCAGTAAAGCCTTCTTCAGCTGCTACGGGCAAAGCAACCTCCTGGCTGGAAAATGATGATGTTACTCGGCAAAATGTCGCAACACCTATAAAGGATTCAAGTACATTAATTGACTGAGGACGTGGTGTGATCAAAGTAGTAATGCTGAACCAGAAAGAATATCTCCAACCAGGCAAGCAACTATGCATCAGTATATCAACCAAAATCGACATATTGTAATTACAATTTGTGACACCATACCAACATACCAGAGTATGCTCCACGACCTTTTGAAGAGCGATTGCATGAAACAAAGGCCTCATATCCTTCAGCCATAATGACATCTGCAGATAGGTCCTGCCTTGACAATTTGGTCTCCTACAATACAGCAGGCATGGATACAGTTAGCTCAAATAAATCAGTACTAATCACAAGCCTAACCCCAGCTCGCCCAGTTTTACTCTTTGCAATTAGACAGAAAAAATGATGAATTGCATCCCACCACAGAAACAATTCTTTGATCAACACTAAACTAGATACATTCACTTTCTTGTTTTTTAATGTAAACTAGCAGGAGTGCAGGACCTGCAGACACATTCTCGTTTTCCTTGAAATGAGGTGCAAAACGCAGTAAGCTTCAAACTTTCGCCCGTCCAATATCCAGTGAAATTTTGGCAGCTTTATCCGAGTCGGACAGTGAGTGATAAGCACAGGTAGGTAAGCACTGCTCCTACTGAGCTAGGGTTTCGAGTTTCGACACATGGGGGCTTCAGTTTAGTGAGTGGGAAATCAGCAATCGGTCGGACCTGGAAGCAGATAATGTCGGCGTCGAGGGCGTCGAGGAGGCGGCGGAGCGAGCCGTGCTGCGCCACCCGCGGCCGCAGCCCGTTCACGTTGTACGTGACTATCTTCACCATCTCCAGCCGGTACCACGAGGCGTCACCCACGGTAGGCGAGGGCTCGGAAGGGGAAACGCGTCGCTCTTCTCGCAAGCGACAAGCGGGGCGGGGACGAAGAGACCGACGGCCAGTTCTGCCCGCGGCGGCGGCGGCGGCGGGAAGGCGGGAACTGCGCAGGCTGCTGATCCGTGGTGGTGGTGTACGGTCCCGACCCGAACCGGCAGTGGCTCTAGGCAGCCGTCCGATGGTAGTGGTGGGGCTGAGATCTCGCAGGGTAGTAAAACCAAACACCCCAAAACAGAAATTCGCATCGCTTGTTTCAGTCAGAGTAGGGAGACCTGTGCTGTGCAGGCTGATCCTTGGGACGACAGGCAAAGACATGTCGCTGCTGCACCTCATCCTCACCTCATGTCGCCCATGGTCTTGCAAGATTTGCTTTTGTTACCTGAAACTACTGTCCTACTGAACTTTTTTCCTCGCTCGCACTCCTGAAAACGCTGTCCTACTGAACTTTTTCCTCTCCTCTCCTCTCTTCTATCCAGTCGGGATGCTCCCCTCCCCTTGCTCGACCAGTCGGTCGACCTGTCATCCGATATGTCTCTTTGCCTTGCAAATTGCATGGTTTGCAGCTGCAGGCCTCACAGACGGCTAGCCCATTGCTTGAACCGGCGACCACCAGCAACAGCAGCGAGCGGCTGCTGTACATCATCAGCACATGCAACTGATGCGAGCGAAAACGACGTGTATGCAATAGCGGCGCACAGTAGTAGCTAGAGCACTGGCGTCTCCGCCTCGCTGGTCGCACTCGCTCTTTTCCCCGGCTCGCCGCCGCCCGTCGATGTCAAGGACTCGGTTGGCTGGCTCTTGGATGTACAAGAAGTGTAGAACTAATCAACTACTCAACTGCTCGATCGGTTGATGGCACGCGCTCGGTCATTGGCAATTTGCCTTGCCACGCGCGACCTTGAACGGGACAACCCCTCTGCCCTCCTCGTCTCCCGTCGTCCTCGGCATCACGGATAAGAAAATCCAATCCTTGCTCGCGTTGACTGGGCTGGCATGCATGCGTTCCATTCCCATTCCGTTCCTCGTTGATGGAAAACAGAAAAAGAAAGAGAGAAGAAAAACAAAGAGGAAACGCGCGTGACAGCGCAACGCCGGGGTTTTATATATTTAATTAACTGATGGCAAGCGATTGCTGATCTGCTCCCTGCTGTCCTTGCAACGATCGTTTGGGACGCACGAAGAAACTAGTAGAGGTCTAGAGCTGCTAAGAGCATTTAACAACTGTTTCGGCACATGATGTGGTATAAGCAGCGGGAGCAGTTGAACTGTAAGCCTCTGGCCGTTTGGGATCCGAAACGTGGCGGCAATATTCTCTGTCTAGTTCATTTCGCAAATTTTTTTCACCTATCACATGTTTAGATACATGCATAGAGTATTAAATATAGCCTAAAAAAATAACTAATTGCGTAGATTGTGATAACTTTGCGAGATAAATCTTTTGAGCCTCATTAGTCCATGGTTTAATAATGTGGTAATACAGTAAACATATGCTAATAATGGATTAATTATACTTAAAAAATTTATTTCATTGTTTCATTGCAAATTCTATAATTTATTTTTTTATTAGTATCTAAAAATCTCTTCCAACATCCCATAGAACATCTGACGTGACACATAAAATTTTTCACCAACTAAACTAAGCATTACAAAATTTAGAGTCATTTCAACTTTCTTAAAGTATGGAAGCATCTTAAATTTAAATAAAATAATAATAGTTATGATAGTAAATAAATATTATTAAACTCTTCATTAATTATATTGTTATAGTATATGTATTTGATGTCATAATTTTTTATAATTCTCTCTATAGTTTTGACTAAACTTGAGATACTTTGACGTTTAGAAAAAAAATAGAATAACTTATAATTTAGAACGGAGTGAGTAACTTGTTAGCTTAACTATTCCTTTTCTTTTAGATAAATGGAATCTAACCTTTTCTAGGAATAGCAATAATATTTATAGCCATCATAGCATAGAAAATATTTAGGCTAACATTAAAGGTCATTATAAATGCATTGAATTAAATAAATTTGAAAGTGGACCATGATTTTAATTTTATCTTTTTTATTGAAAAATGTAGTATTCCCTAATCTACTTTTGTGACATAGACGTGCTTACAAGTTAGGACCAATCATGCCTATTAGGAACTAAGAAAAGTAAAAAAAAAAAAAAAACACATTTTTTAAAAAGGGATTGTCGGGATGCTTAAATCGACCTTTCTCACCTATTGGGTCAATAGGTACGGTTCTGGCCTTGTTGATCTATTTGACTTTGAATATCATAGTAGTCATGGCTAGAAACTAAATTTAGGGAAAAGTTTGAGTTTTCTCAAAATCGAAAGGCTCTGGATACTGATTGTCACAGTCCTAAACCGGTAATCCAATTGTAACAGTTTTTGATAGTTTAGGGATAGAATCTAAAGATGAATAGAAGGAAACTAGACAAGGAAGCAGGAATCAGAGGCAGAGGAAAAGCTTTTGCATAATACTTGAGTTCATTCTGTTTGGCGGTGACCGCCGTCGGATGCCGTTTTCAGTTTTCTCCGCCTCCAGTCCCCATCGTCTCTTTGGTGTTCTGGCCTTCTGGGCACGCCGCTAACGCGACACTTGCATGTCGCATCGTTTTTCCTTCTCGCGCCCCGATAAGAGGGGTGGACAATGACAACGATGTTGTTTGTCCTTCCTGAGCTTATGCGGCCGCTGAACGTGCCAAACCGTGAAAGCGCCATCTTGTGACTTGTGGTGTCCATCCGTGCAAGCATGGGCCTTTTTTTCGTCTCAACGGAGGAGTAGATCGTGGTGCCAATTGTGTTTTATTTGGACTTTGGGATTGAAACAACGGCATAGTGGCGATGTTATTATTAGCACATAAAGTCTCAGTTTCATCATTTATGCCCTGCTCTGTTTCCACTTGGCTATAGCGCTCTGTTTCCACTTGGCTATAGCTAGCGGCAGCTCTCCGTTTTGTCCAGATATTAAGAAACCATTATATATCTCTCTTTTTTTTTTTTTGAGTAGAACCATTATATATCTCTCCAACAAGGGGAAAGGCAACTTTTTATACCCATGTTATCTCCCGTCAACAATAATTGCAGGATCTTATATGTGTATCACTGAATGCTAATAATTTCTTATAAAATGTATTTCTTTAAATCCTTCAATTCTAAGATATTTTGGAAGTATTTTGTATACTTATATATATGCACATATATTTTTTTCACGTTTAACCACAATTTATCCTAAATGACATGTTTTCTGATAGGAGGATACAACTCTTTTCACATAGGACAATAATGCATTTTTATAGATATTATTACTTTGGACAAAACTCTACCTAGTGTACTCCCTCCGTCGTGTCGCCGTGCGATGTGTGTCATAAGTTTGACTTGATTTGTAGAAAATACGTGCAATATTTATATCTCTAAATAATTTTGTTAAAAAACTAGTTCCAGAGATCTTTGCGATGATACTAATTATGATACTAATCAATAATATTTATTATTTATTAAAATTGCGGTAGTTGTTTTCATGAAGCGAAGTGACCGGAGTATGTGTGATTGGAGGAAATAAATGATCATTTTTTGTGGGCAGAAAATAAATTATTGTATTCTGTTTGTTTGTAAGCTTTTTATCACAAATGACATGGACGATGGATTCCTCCGATTGAGATTCATTTAAGGAATAAATGGGATGTTTCACTTGGATGGCTAATATTAAATGCCACATCTAATACTGACCAATTCATTAGTTGTAACCATTCAACGTACCTAACATTTTCGAAACCCATGAAGAAAGGTACTTCCTCCGTCCTAAAATAACTATCATTTTTCGCTTAGTAAAACAAATCTTTGGTAATTTTTTTTATAAATAAATACTATCGATTAATATCATAATTAGTATCATTGGAAAGATCTTTGAATCTAGTTTTTAAACAAAATTATTTAAAAATACAAATATTGTATGTATTTTCTACAAATCGAGTCAAAACTTGCGGCATGAGAACAGAAAACGAGTTTATTTTGGGTAGTAGGTGTATATGGTTTCGTCCACAATGTACTACAAAAGGTTGCAATCTGCATTGAATACATGAAGTCAAATCGAAACTTCGTATCACAAATGATTGATATGAAAAAGAAAACAGATTTATTAGCGAATGCAGCCGGATCTGAAGCGTCGCAATATCAGCGATGGACCAAAATCTAGGCAGGCAAGACAGCCAAATGCTCAGCGTTTCATCACCGAAAGGTGCACAGCATAATAAACTCGTTAAAAACAAACACATCCCACCTAGTAGACTCTGCAACCAAGCTCTGCCTAATCTGCCTGCTGCAAACCTGCAATTGTATTTGTATCCCCGTTCTCTGATTCCCTCGGGCCACGGGGCCGGCGCAGGGGCGGGGGCGGGGCAGGACGGCTCCATCCACCGATCCATGTGGTGTGCCGTGTGGCTGTGCGCGGCACCTAACAGTGTCACCCCGGCACGTCGCCCGCTAACTAGACGAAGCCTGCCAGACCCAGCCGCAGCATCCAAGTCCAGCCAGGCAGCCAGGGAGGCAGGCAAAGGCAGCCAACAACCACCACCACCACCCCGATGCCGGCCGAACCGATGGATTCCGATTCCATCCATCCCTCGGCGGGGCGCTGCAATGCCATTTGACCCCGCAACGGCGCACCGCCCCCGCAAAACCGACGCGAATTTAGCGCAGGACACCGCGGAGACACCGGGAGCGCACCGTGCCGAGACGAGACGAGACGCCGTTGCTCGGCTTGCTGCTGTCCCGTCTCCCGTGGTCTCCGCGGCCTGCAGCTGCAGGCAGCAGCCAGCTCACGCACGCGCGCGGCGCGCCCAACCCGGGCCTCGCCTAAAAAAACCAAAACCATGCCAAATTAACTCCCTGCCACCACCACCCCCCGTTCACCTCCTCCCCCCCCCTCCTCCTCCAATCCTTCCTTCCCCAATTCCCACCCTGCGGAGGAGGCAGGGGGAGGAAGGAAGGAAGGAAGGAAGGCCGGACCGAACAGCCCGCCCACACCGCGCCGCTGCGGGATTGGGACAGGGCCTGGGGCCGGCCGCCATTCGGTTCGCTTGCTCGACCGCGCCGACGCGGCGGCGGCTTCGTCGTCGGCCGGGATGGACGACCTCAAGCAGATCCTGGCGCGGCCGATCCAGCTCGCCGAGCAGGTAATAAAGTGGTCCGACGAGGCCTACACGTTCCGGCAGGAGTGCATGGAGCTCAAGGCCAAGGTGGAGCGCCTCGCCGGGCTGCTCCGCCAGGCCGCGCGCGCCGACCTCTACGAGCGCCCCGCGCGCCGCATCTTTGACGACACCGAGAAGGCGCTCGACAAGGCGCTCGCGCTCGTCGACAAGTGCCGCTCCCACGGCCTCGTCCGCCGCGTCTTCACCATCATCCCCGCGGGATCCTTCAAGAAGATGACCAACCAGCTCGACAACTCCATCGGCGACCTCTCCTGGCTCCTCCGCGTCTCCTCCTCCGCCAACGACGACGACGACGACTTCGACGCCCACATCGGCCTCCCGCCCATCGCGCAGAACGAGCCCATCCTCTTCCTCATCTGGGAGCAGATCGCCGTGCTCTACACCGGCAACCTCGAGGCCCGCGCCGACGCCGCCGCCAGCCTCGTCTCGCTCGCGCGCGACAATGACAGGTACTCCAAGCTCATCATAGAGGAGGACGGCGTGCCGCCGCTGCTCAAGCTCGTCAAGGAGGGCCACCTCGAGGGCCAGGAGAACTGCGCGCTCGCCATCGGCCTCCTGGGCCGCGATCCGGAGTGCGTCGAGCAGATGGTCCAGGCGGGGGTCTGCCTCGCCTTCGCCAAGGTGCTCAAGGAGGGCCCCATGAAGGTGCAGGCCATGGTGGCCTGGGCCGTCTCGGAGCTCGCCGCCAACCACCCCAAGAGCCAGGACGCCTTCGCGCAGCACAACGTGATCCGGCTGCTCGTCGGCCACCTCGCTTTCGAGACGGTGCAGGAGCACTCCAAGTACGCCATCACGTCCAAGATGTCAATACATTCGGTGCTAATGGACAAAAAGAACAGCACCGGTTCTGCTGGAGTTCAGCCCGACCTATTGGATGCAGGGGAGCACGGCGGCATGAGGTATATGGCTGGAAACGGTTCCCAGAGCAAGAACGAGATCCACAGTTTGGTGCAGTCCACCATGGCTGCCAAGTCTACTGGAGGCAGTGGTAAGCACAACATATCTAGTAATGGTGCTGGTGTCGTGGCAACGAAGCAGCACAATGCGTCATTGTCAGGAACGAGTACAAGGGGCAGGGAGTTTGAGGACCCTGAGACAAAGGCATACATGAAAGCCAATGCAGCCAAGGCCTTGTGGCAGCTTGCCAAGGGAAATGCAGCTATCTGTAAGAGCATCACGGAGTCAAGGGCTCTGCTCTGCTTTGCTGTTCTTCTTGAGAAAGGTGAAGGTGACGTGCAATATAATTCTGCAATGGCTCTCATGGAGATCTGCTGTGTGGCCGAGCAGAATTCCGACCTCCGACGATCAGCATTCAAGCCAACTTCTCCTGCTGCCCGGGCTGTTGTTGACCAGCTCCTGCGTGTTGTTGAGAAGGCTGAGTATGATGATCTCCTGATTCCCTGCATTATCTCACTAGGTTGCTTGTCCAGAACCTTCCGTGCTACAGAGACTCGGATTATTGGACCATTGGTGAAGCTTCTTGATGAAAGGGAAGCAGATGTCTCTCGAGAGGCAGCGATTGCCCTGACCAAGTTTGCGTGCACGGATAATTACCTGCACGTTGACCATTCTAAAGCGATCATCAATGCAGGCGGCGCGAAGCACCTAGTTCAGCTTGTGTATTTCAGTGAGCAGGTGGTTCAGATTGCATCACTCACCCTTGTATGCTACATTGCACACAATGTTCCAGACAGCGAGGAGTTGGCACAAGCAGAAATCCTCACGGTGCTCGAATGGGCTTCCAAGCAAGCTTACATGATGCAAGACCCAGTAATAGACAACTTGTTGCCAGAAGCAAAGATCAGATTGGAACTGTATCAATCCAGAGGCGCAAAAGGCTATCATTAGATTACCTGCTGTGGAAAGGTGTGAAAGAGGAATTTTAAGGCGTTCTTCTTTGGATTGGCCAAGTACTGTATATACATCCAACGGCTCCTATCTACACTCTGGCTAAACCTTTTTGATTCCCGGCATGGCAAAAGTTGCTGAAGTTACACCTCTGGTGGGTTCTCGATACAGGGAAGTAAGTTTTGTTTGTAGGCTTGGATGTTCAGAACTCCAATTCCTCTTGTGGTGGTATAGTTTTTGGGAGATTAGCATCTTGTACTCTCTTTGGCGTAATGATGTATCGTGTATATTACATTTTTCTCATCAATCTGAAAATTTCTTAAATCCAAGACCTCAATATTATTTTCTTGCACTTGACCCCATGGTTTTATTTGACTCTTTCTTGTAGGTATCACTTGGATTTCAGAAATTTGCTAATTTTGTTTTATGTTCAGTTGTTGACTATGCACCCCATTCCTTCATGTTTCATGTTCAGTTGGAGGTCATGATCTTCACATTGTTGACTCTTCCTTGCATCTAACCTCATGCCTGCTTGACTGTTTCTTGTAACTTGTAAGTAGCATCTGAAAAAGAAGGTTGCAGACTTGCAGTTATATTCTGCTGTTCAATTCTTGACAATGTGCCTCGTTCCTTCTAATCCTGTCCGCTGTAACTAGTCAACTGTTTACTTTACCAAATGTTCAGTTTGCCAACTACCAGCATGTTCTAATGTACTTCTGTATTTGGATTGTCTGGAGCGGTGAAACTGAACAGTTGAAAATGCCATTTATCAAAAATGTCGAGAAGTCTAGCATTGCCTGGTTCTTGTCAAGCAGGTCACACCTGACCTGTAATGTACTAACCTGCCTAGTATTTTGCTACCTTTAAGGTGCCTGATTGTTCGGTCCAAACAAAAAAATGGTCAGTTTCTTCTTGTTATGTGATGTGACCTGTTGATTATCACTGACAAAAAGGTCTCAGCAAGGACCAGCTGATCTTTCGTAATTTCATGTTTCCCTATGGTCCATCGTTCCAAGATAGCATAAACTTTTTCGGTGCATCAAACATGTTCAGGTACCTCTCCTTTTCGGTATCTTTTTTGTGCACTCATCTGTTTTGGATCTCAGTCTGATTCCATAATCCAGCCTTTATCTTTTCCTCTCCACGCAGGTCAGGTCCTCTGTTGCCCACAGTAGCAGATGGTCCTGCGGCAGGAACTGGACGTGAATCAGTGCTTGTAGCGTGACCACCATGTGGAGCTGTTCTGTTCTTTGCAGTACCAATATCTGGCCTGTTTCTTGATTTGGTTGTTTCCTGCTTTCCTTTGGACCCGTCACTGCCAACTCACTATTCGGATCGGTGGGGTGGTCCATCCCTTGAGGCCTTGACTGGCATGGTTATGTTCTTGAACGGTTTTCGTTTCATTTGCTTCCAGGCTTGCAGTTTGACAGATTTATCTTGTGTGCAGAGGAGGCTAATTGTCAAAACTGCGCCTCTGAATATTGTTGTATCTAGGGAGCTGTATTATGCATAGCACCAAGACATGTGCTTGTAGTTGTAGCACACTAGGCTGCAGGTGCTGCTGTTTATTTCCTCTATAGAGAACAGTTATTACAAAACTCCGCCTATGTTGACTGGAAGACTTTATTGAGTCGTCTCAACATAGCCGGTCCCAAGCCCGGGTAAAGGAGGAGGGTTGTGTTAGGTCTGGCGAACCAACTTAAAAATCAGCCACTCTAATGGATGTGAAACCCACAAGAGATTCGTTGGGGCGTAACCCTCTTAGCGACGCGCTACATCGGAACCGGGTGTGGTGTTAAATGGGCAAGGGCCGGGTCGTCATCCCCTTAGTGGCGCGTCGATCGTGATCGGGTAC
Source organism: Chrysopogon serrulatus (assembly GCA_015844335.1). NCBI lineage: Eukaryota > Viridiplantae > Streptophyta > Magnoliopsida > Poales > Poaceae > Chrysopogon > Chrysopogon serrulatus. Next base: position 45,417 of record JADLZL010003970.1, read on the forward strand.
GACGAAAAATGAGCAAGGGTCGGGTCGTCGCAACCTTAGTGGCGCGCTACATCTTCGCCGGGTGTAGTGAAAAATGAGCAAGGGTCTTCGCACTTCCCTCGACGGGTGCGCGAAGGGTAAGGAAGCTAGCCGAGCCAACTAGGATTCGTCTAGGTAGTGGAACGTAGGGTCCCTAACGGGTAAGTTAAGAGAGCTAGTCGATGCAGCAATTAGGAGGCGTGTAAATATTCTATGCTCAGAGACCAAATGGAAGGGCCGAAGGCGAAGGAAGTGGAGGATGCGGCTTCAAACTTTGGTACACGGGGACAACATCGGGTAGGAATGGGGTAGGGATCTTGATCGACAGTGAGCCTTAAGGATGGAGTTGTTGATGTTGGGAGGCAAGGGGACCGGATTATTCTAGTTCGGTTGGTAGTTGGAGATTCGGCTCGAACGTGATCGGTGCCTATGCCCCTCGAGGTAGGTCTTAGTGAGAGCACTAAGAGACAGTTTTGGGAAGATTTAGATAGCATGGTTAGTACCGTGCCTACCAGCGAGAAACTCTTCATAGGTGGAGACCTCAATGGCCATGTGGGTGCGACTAATGTAGGTTTCGAACGGGTGCATGGGGGGTTTGGGTATGGCATTAGGAATCTAGAGGGGGAGGATGTTCTGAACTTTGCGTTGGCCTATGATTTGTTGATAGCGAACACCCTCTTTAGGAAGAGGGAATCCCATCTTGTGACCTTTCTTAGTGGACAACACTCGAGCCAGATCGACTTTATCCTTGCAAGGAGGGAGGATAGACGTGCTTGCTTAGATTGTAAGGTGGTACCTGGGGAGTGTGCTGTCCCCCAACACAAGCTTGTGGTGGCGGACTTTCGCTTTCAGGTACGTGTCCATCGGGACAAACGGGCCAAGGTTGCGAGGACGAAGTGGTGGAAGCTTAGAGGGGAAGCAGCGCAAACGTTTAAGGCGAGGATGCTAGGTGAGGGACCTTGGGAAGAAGGGGAAGATGCAGACGACATGTGGCTCAAGATGGCAACATGTGTTCGGAAGGTGGCCTCGGAAGTGCTGGGAGTGAGTAGGGGAGGCAAACGGGAAGCGAAGGACACCTGGTGGTGGAATGACGAGGTGCAAAGGGCCATTAGGGAGAAGAAGGAGTGTTTCAAGCGACTCCACTGTGACAAGAGTGCAGCCAACATCGAGAGCTATAAAATAGCGAAGAGGGCCGCAAAGCGGTGTGAGTGTAGCAAAAGGTCGCGTATGATGACCTTTATATCGGCTAGGCACGAAGGAAGGGGGAGAAGGACATTTATAGGATGGCTAGGATTCGTGAGAGGAAGGCGAGGGACATCAACCAAATCAAATGCATCAAGGATGGGACAGATCGACTTCTGGTGAAGGATGTAGAGATCAAGGAAAGATGGAGAGAGTATTTCGACAAGTTGTTTAATGGGGAGAATGAGGGTCCTACCCTTGAGTTGGACGACTCATTTGATGATACCAACAGGCGCTTTGTGAGAAGAAGAATTCAGGAGGAGGCGTAGATCGGGGAGGCTTTGAAGAGGATGAAGGGAGGTAAAGCGATGGGCCCTGATGGTATCCCCATTGAGGTGTGGAGATGTCTGGGTGCTAGAGCGATTGGGTGGTTAACTAAGCTTTTTAACCACATCTTTCGGTCAAACAAGATGCCTGAAGAATGGAGGAGAAGTATTTTAATACCGATCTTCAAGAACAAGGGAGATGTTCAAAGTTGTACTAACTACCGTGGGATTAAGTTGATGAGCCATACGATGAAACTCTGGGAGAGGGTTATCGAGCATCGCCTAAGAGGAGTGACAAGTGTGACCCAAAACCAGTTTGGGTTCATGCCTGGTAGGTCGGACCATGGAGGCGATTTTCTTGATACGACAATTAATGGAGAGATATAGGGAGCGTAAGAAGGACTTGCACATGGTCTTCATTGACCTCGAGAAGGCATATGACAAAGTACCAAGAAATGTCATGTGGTGGGCCTTGGAAAAGCACAAAAGTCCCAACTAAGTACATTACCCTCATTAAGGATATGTATAGGGATGCGGTGACGCTTTTGTCCGAACATGTGATGGCGACACCGGTGACTTTCCAATTAAAATAGGGCTACACCGGGGGTCGGCATTGAGCCCTTATTTATTTGCTTTGGTAATGGATGAGGTCACAAGGGACATACAAGGTGATATCCCTTGGTGTATGCTCTTTTGCCGATGACGTGGTGCTAGTTGACGAGAGTAGGGGGGGGGTTAATAGGAAGCTAGAACTATGGAGACACACGTTAGAGTCGAAAAGGGTTTAGACTTAGTAGGACCAAGACCGAGTACATGAGGTGCGATTTCAGCGACTAGGCATGAGGAGGGAGAAGTTAGTATAGATGGGCAGGGTGTGGTGGCTAAGAAGGGCACCTTTCGGTATTTATGATCGATGCTACAAAAGGATGGAGACATTGATGAAGATGTTAGACATAGAATTTCAGCCCGGTTGGTTGAAATGGCGTCAAGCTTTCCGGGCGTCCTTTGTGATAAAAGGGTGCCTCGAAGCTAAAAGGTAAGTTTTATAGGACGGCGATCCGCCCGGCGATGTTATACGGATCTTTGAATGTTGGCCTACAAAAAAAGGCGACATGTCCAAAGAATTGAGTGTAGCGAGTAGATGCGTATGTTGCGTTGGTTTTGTGGGCACACAAAGAGGGATAGAGTCCGAAAACGACGATATTCGGGATAGGGTTGGGGTGGCACCAATTGAGGAGAAATTGATTCAACATCGGTTGAGATGGTTTGGACATGTTCAACGGAGACCTCCCGAGGCGCCCGGTGCGTAGTGGGGTTCTAAAGCGGGTTGATAATGTAAAGAGCGGTAGAGGTCGACCTAAACTAACCCCGGGACGAGTCGGTTAAGAGAGACCTTAAGGAGTGGAATATCTCCAAGGATTTAGCTATGGATAGGAGCGCTTGGAGACTAGCAATCAACGTGCCTGAACCGTGACCCTAACTCCATCTGTCTTGTGTCCTTTATGTGTTTCTCTATTTCGTGTCTCTTTTGGGTTTCACTTCTAGCCTACCCTAACTTGCTTGGGACAAAAGACTTTGTTGTTGTTGTTGTAGAGAACAGTTATTACAAGCGTGCTCGCTGCTGCAGCGAGCTCTTCCGAGCAGGCCGGACGGCATTAATAGGGGGCGAACAATACTTGGGCCGGTGTGAACTGTGTAATAAAGCTGCAATGCGGGTTTCCTTTTACGTGGACCGCTCAATGGGCCTGGGCGCGTTCTGAGTCGGAGTTTTTGTTTTGAAGTACGGTAATGCTGGGAAACGGTCGTCCGGCGTGGACGGACGCTCCGTTGGTGGGCCGCGCGACGCCAGCCCAAGACTCTCCGCTCCTCCGCATCTCTATCTATCTCTACTACTAAAAGCCCCAAGTGCTATCGTATCCTGCTAATCGGCCTGCCTCCGCCTTAATATCTACGATAATCAACCTGCCTCCGCTAATCCACCTGCCTCCGCTAAAAGAAAAAAAAAGACGCAAACCTCCCACGACCTCCCCACCCCACGATCCCACGACGCCGGACTCCGCCCGCGCCGCCGACGCCCCGCCCGCGACGCCAGCCACGCCGCCGACGCCCGCCGCCCGCGACGCCGAAGCCCGCGCCGCCAACGCCCGCGACGCCGCAGCCACGTCTTCTCCACAACGCAGCTGACGCCGCGACGCCGTCAAGGCCGCTTCGACGACGACGGTGCGGCCGCGACGCTGACCCGGCATCCGGCGTCCGCCGACGCCCGCGACGGGAACGCCTCACCCTGCGACGGCCTCACCCCGCGACGGCGCCGCAGCTGCCGACGCCGCAGCCGCGTCTTCTCCACGACGCTGTTGAGGATAACCACCAGGTGTGCCAACCCCTTCTCTTTCCTTCCTGCAACCCTTTCTGTGCCCTTCCTGCTGTGCGGAATGGAGCATCCAAATCCTAGAGATATTGCAGCAAAGAACGGAGCCTGATTGAATTTGACTGCCTCTAGCTATTTGCTTTTGGTTACCATTTTGTGCAAACAAATTATTTCATATAAATGTCAGTTAAAAGTAATTATTGTTCTTTGCCTGGATCTTCATGTATACTCTCCTCTCAATGACTACAACCTCTGAATCTTGTGGATTTATGGTTGGATGGATGTGATTTAAGATTCGCTTATAGGGAATCTTACATGTGTAGATGCCAGTTTTGTTAAATACGTGTGTGATGTCCAAGGTTTGAACTACAAAATTATTTTAGTGAACTAAAGAAATTATCCTGATCACTAATAGGAAAACACTACATCAGCTGTTGATGCATTATATTCGTGAACTAGAAAAATATATTAGTGAACTAGAAAAATTATTCAGAGTTTGAGGACAATAAATTCTTAGATGTTTTGTTCAGAGTTTCAGGGCAAACTAAAGGCAGTGATATTTAGTGGTAACAGTAGGCATTCAAGAATCGAAAGGCTGAGCTACAGTGTATGATGCATTCCCCCTGGAGTCATCTTTTATAACATTAGATGATACTAATCTCAGTTTCTTAGAGATGCCTGGAGTCATCTCTGATATTCCAGATGGATTTTACCATTGTTTTCTAAGACTTAGAGATGGCAGGTTGTCTGAGCAGCTTATTTTGTTGACACCAAATGAAAATAGAGATGGATTTCTAAAACTTTAGTTAGCATGAATCCCAAACAAACCTGGCAAAATTGCAGGGATTGAAATTACAAAGGTTCAGTTTTGTCAGAAAGCAAGTGTTGGGTTGAGACAAAGTTATATGGCAAGGGTGCTGCTGCATCCTTATTCAGTCAAGGCTACTTGCTAGCAGAGTTTCAGTTCTGACCTATGGATTGTTCTCTAGAAATTGTGGAACATGGACTGAAACTTCAGCTAGCATAATATTTTGTTGAAAGTTTAAATTGAATATTTAGATGGGAAACCTGAACAGAGCGAAGATCCATGGGTAAACTTTTAGAAAAATAATAGAAGCAATAAAATTGGTCAGCCTTGAAAATGTACAAATAGAGGCCAGAGGCACGTTCTGTCTGTGCGGCTAGCGATGGCTGCAGGCACCCAGTCGGGTCCTGCTGTGCAGTCGGCTGCCATGCTCCTTCTGTCATCGTCAGCCAGTAGCCCCTGCCTCACAACTTGCAGCTGCTGCTAACAGCGTCTAGCGACTCACAAATTGGACCATAAAACCATGAAACATGCAGTGCCCGGCAGCAGTGACAGAGGCTTTCCCTTATAGGCTTAAACATCACAATAAAAAATAGATCCATAATTATCCTTGTCAGCTTCAGAGGTTACCAAATAACTACCTTAAGTGCGCATTAGACAACTGACCATTCTTGTGCTCGCCTAGATGGTTCAATAACTGACCATTCTCGTCGGTGTGGCCTTCAAGCAAACTACCAAAAATAACTGAATCGGACATGTACCAAACCATAGTATAGATTGCCTAGCAAATCTGGTTCAATAGCAGGGATTCAGTTGGACATTTCATAGAGTAGACAAAAAAAGTTAATCGTGTAGAATTGTGTTTTATGCCTTGGGAAACCCATTTGTTGTAATCTACTGTTACAACAACAACAACAACAACAAAGCCTTTTGTCCCAAGCAAGTTGGGGTAGGCTAGAAGTGAAACCAAAAAAGAGACACGAAATAGAGAAACACATAAAGGACACAAGACAGATGGAGTTAGGGTCACGGTTCAGGCACGTTGATTGCTAGTCTCCAAGCGCTCCTATCCATAGCTAAATCCTTGGAGATATTTCCACTCCTTAAGGTCTCTCTTAACCGACTCGTCCCAAAGGTTAGTTTAGGTCGACCTCTACCGCTCTTTACATTATCAACCCGCTTTTAGAACCCCACTACGCACCGGGCGCCTCGGGAGGTCTCCGTTGAACATGTCCAAACCATCTCAACCGATGTTGAATCAATTTCTCCTCAATTGGTGCCACCCCAACCCTATCCCGAATATCGTCGTTTGGGACTCATCCCTCTTTGTGTGCCCACAAAACCAACGCAACATACGCATCTCGCTACACTCAATTGCTGGACATGTCGCCTTTTTTGTAGGCCAACATTCAAGACCAGTATAACATCGCCGGGCGGATCGCCGGCCCTATAAAACTTACCTTTTTTAGCTTCGAGGCACCCTTTTATCACAAAGGACGCCAGGAAGCTTGACGCCATTTCAACCAACCGGCTGAAATTCTATGTCTAACATCTTCATCAATGTCTCCATCCTTTGTAGCATCGATCATAAATACCTAAAAGGTGCCCTTCTTAGCCACCACCGCCCATCTATACTAACTCTCTCCCTCCTCATGCCTAGTCGCTATTTGAAATCGCACCTCATGTACTCGGTCTTGGTCCTACTAAGTCTAAACCCTTTCGACTCTAACGTGTGTCTCCATAGTTCTAGCTTCCTATTAACCCCCGCCCTACTCTCGTCAACTAGCACCACGTCATCGCAAGAAAGAGCATACACCAAGGGATATCACCTTGTATGTCCCTTGTGACCTCATCCATTACCAAAGCAAATAAATAAGGGCTCAATGCTGACCCCCCCGGTGTAGCCCTATTTTAATTGGAAAGTCACCGGTGTCGCCATCACATGTTCGGACAAACGTCACCGCATCCCTATACATATCCTTAATGAGGGTAATGTACTTAGTTGGGACTTTGTGCTTTTCCAAGGCCCACCACATGACATTTCTTGGTACTTTGTCATATGCCTTCTCGAGGTCAATGAAGACCATGTGCAAGTCCTTCTTCTCGCTCCCTATATCTCTCCATTAATTGTCGTATCAAGAAAATCGCCTCCATGGTCGACCTACTGGGCATGAACCCAAACTGGTTTTGGGTCACACTTGTCACTCCTCTTAGGCGATGCTCGATAACCCTCTCCCGAGTTTCATCGTATGGCTCATCAACTTAATCCCACGGTAGTTAGTACAACTTTGAACATCTCCCTTGTTCTTGAAGATCGGTATTAAAATACTTCTCCTCCATTCTTCGGGCATCTTGTTTTGACCGAAAGATGTGGTTAAAAAGCTTAGTTAACCACCCAATCGCTCTAGCACCCGGACATCTCCACACCTCAATGGGGATACCATCGGGGCCCATCGCTTTACCTCCCTTCATCCTCTTCAAAGCCTCCCCCGATCTACGCCTCCTGAATTCTTCTCACAAAGCGCCTGTTGGTATCATCAAATGAGTCGTCCAACTCAAGGGTAGGACCCTCATTCTCCCCATTAAACAACTTGTCGAAATACTCTCTCCATCTTTCCTTGATCTCTACATCCTTCACCGAAGTCGATCCGTCCCATCCTTGATGCATTTGATTTGGTTGATGTCCCTCGCCTTCCTCTCACGAATCCTAGCCATCCTATAAATGTCCTTCTCCCCTTCCTTCGTGCCTAGTCGCTGATAAAGGTCATCATACGCCCGACCTTTTGCTACACTCACGGCGCTTTTGGCCCTCTTCGCTATTTTATAGCTCTCGATGTTGGCTGCACTCTTGTCACAGTGGAGTCGCTTGAAACACTCCTTCTTCTCCCTAATGGCCCTTTGCACCTCGTCATTCCACCACCAGGTGTCCTTCGCTTACCGTTTGCCTCCCCTACTCACTCCCAAAGACTTCCGAGGCCACCTTCCGAACACATGTTGCCATCTTGAGCCACATGTCGCCTCGTGATCTTCCCCTTCTTCCCAAGGTCCCTCACCTAGCATCCTCGCCTTAAACGTTTGCGTTTGCTTCCCCTCTAAGCTTCCACCACTTCGCCCTCGCAACCTTGGCCCGTTTGTCCCGATGGACACGCACTGAAAGCGAAAGTCCGCCACCACAAGCTTGTGTTGGGGGACAAAGACACTCCCCTGTGTACCACCTTACAATCTAAGCAAGCACGTCTATCCTCCCTCCTTGCAAGGATAAAGTCGATCTGCTCGAGTGTTGTCCACTAAGAAAGGTCACAAGATGGGATTCCCTCTTCCTAAAGAGGGTGTTCGCTATCAACAAATCATAGGCCAACGCAAAGTTCAGAACATCCTCCCCTCTAGATTCCTAATGCCATACCCAAACCCCCATGCACCCGCTCGAAACCTACATTAGTCGCACCCACATGGCCATTGAGGTCTCCACCTATGAAGAGTTTTCATTTGGTAGGCACGGTACTAACCATGCTATCTAAATCTTCCCAAAAGCGCCTCTTAGTGCTCTCACTAAGACCTACGAGGGGCATAGGCACCGATCACGTTGAGCCGAATCTCCAACTACCAACCGAACTAGAATAATCCGGTCCCCTTGCCTCCTAACATCAACAACTCCATCCTTAAGGCTCCCTGTCGATCAAGATCCCTACCCCATTCCTACCCGATGTTGTCCCCGTGTACCAAAGTTTGAAGCCGCACCCTCCACTTCCTTCGCCTTCCTCGCCCTTCCATTTGGTCTCCCGAACGCATAGAATATTTACACGCCTCCTAATTGCTTTGCATCGACTAGCTCTCTTAACTTACCCGTTAGGGACCCTACGTTCAGCTACCTAGACGAATCCTAGTTGGCTCGGCTAGCTTTCCTTACCCTTCGCACTCGTCGAGGGAAGTGCGAAGACCCTTGCTCATTTTTCACTACACCAGGGGCGAAGATGTAGCACGCCACTAAGGTTGCGACGACCCGACCCTTGCTCATTTTCATCGTACCGGATCACGATACGACGCGCCACTAAGGGGATGACGACCCGGCCCTTGCCCATTTAACACCACACCGGGGTATATCGGCCATGCAGCCCGTGGGCGGCCGAAGACGAGGCCGGCAGATTGGCCCGGCAAGACGAGGCCCGGCCCGCAAGACGGGCCACCGGGCCACGGGCGGCACGGCCCGAAGGGAGCGAGGCCGTGCACAGGCCGCCACCCAGCACGTGGCACGGCCGGGCACGGCCCGCTAAAGGGGGCGGCCGGTAGCGGCCCGCGACCCCCAACGTCGTATATAAGCGGGAGGCGCCCGGCGCCGCCCCTTCAACCCTAACCCTAGCTTCATTCCCCGATCCCCTTCCCCCCCCCGCCGCGTCTCTCACTCTCTCTCTCTCTCTCTCTCTCGCTCGACGTCGACGCTCGGTCGCTCGCAGATCTCGTCCGGCCCTGCTCCGGTGACCTCGCCGCCGGTCCTTGAGTTCGATAATCATCTCCTTCTCCTTCTCTTGCCTCCTTTCCCTCCCCTCCCCCTCTCCTCCCGGGGTACCATGTGAGTTCGTTGTCCTGTCGGTCGTTCGCTCCCGCCGCTGTTGTCGTTCTAAGGTGTCCGTCTACTCCTCCGGGTTGGATCCCGGCTCCTCGGCCTCTTCTCCGACCTTTGGGCTCCGGTGGTATAGGTGAGTCGGAACTCGGAACCCTAACCCTAGATCTAGGTCGCTCTCACTCTCGACTCGATCTCTCACTCCTTCTCCTTGTTCTTCGTCTTCTTCGCGGGTTGGTGCGTGACGCCTTGGCGTCGTCCTCCTCGACGCGCCATGGCAAGGCCGCCTGCGTCTAAGCGCCCCTGTCCACCGTCGAGGGACGGTCTTGGAGCTGTTGGTAGGGCAGGGGGCCGACCGTGCCCCTCTAGCTCGGGCCGCGGTGACCATGCCGGTGGTGGCGGATGTCTATTCGCACCACGCCGACGGCGCAGCACCCCGAGCCCGAGGAGGAGCTGGAAATCGAGGACGACGACGACATCCGCGAGGATGCGGCCGGGCTGTTCGTCATCGATCTCGGTGGACGGCGCGAGCACCCGATCGATGTCGATGCCGGCGACGACGACGTCGGGGTGGGACGCCTCCACCGACACGCATGGTACTTCATCTACTGGTAAGCGCAAATCTGATGTTTGGGATGATCCGGTTGAGGTCAAGGACTCGAATGATGTGAGAATTGCCGCCATCCGCAAGATTTGTGGTAATAGATACCCGCTAGGTCTTCTGCCGGTAATCGGTCATTTAAGACGACACCGAGAACTTGTAAGGCAAGACATGCTAATGATAAGAAGGTCCAATCTAGGCTTGCTATGAATGTTGATGCTTTGCATAATTGGGTGTATGATCCCCGCACTTGCTCGCATCGAGTTGTGCTTGGGTTGATTGCTAGATTAGATCTTCCCTTAGGCATTGGTGAGACAGATGCCCAGGAAAATTACATTAAGCGTGCTCATAACCCTAGATTTCGTAAGGTATCTAGGCGGACAACTACTAGAGATTTGGATAAATTGTTTGTCGAAACGGCGTGCTTTGCTTATGAATTCTGTGTTGCCCGCTTGTTCATCTGTTTCTTTGACATCCGACATTTGGTCCGGCAATGCAAAGGAGGACTATATTTTGTTGTTGCTCATTATATTAGTGCTGATTGGGAAATGCATAAAAAAGTTATTGGATTAAGACTTATTGAGGTGTCACATTCTCGGGTGAAAACATTGCTGATAGGATTGCTACCTTGTTATTGAGGAGTTTGGTTTGATTGATAAGATCTTTGCTATCACCCTAGATAATGCATCCGCTAATTCTAAAGCACATGAAACTTTGCAACCTGTATTGTTTGGTTATTTGGGTTCTTATCCCGCACCTACAGATGTTAATCCTACAAAGGTTAAATATTTGCTTGTGCATCGGCGTTAGTACTGTCATATTATTAACCCGATTGTTAAGACTGGATTAAAGATTCTCAAACCTTATCTTGAGGATTTTAGAACCGCAAGTCAACTTTTTGAACTCATCTAATCACGTAATTGCATTGTTTCTCGATTTTTGTAAGGCTAGAGGGCTTAGACCTAGAAAATTTGGATTGGATATGGATGTTAGATGGAATTCAACCTATTTGATGCTTAAACATTTGCTGCCATACAAGGATGTCTTTTACGTGTGGGTTAACTCTAATTATGGTAAAGAATTGTTGAAGCCCGAAGCACCGGTATGTTGCCGAGCGTATAATGGTATTCTTGGAACTGCTTTTTATGATTGTCTTGTTATATTGTCTGGTGTTTATTATCCCACATCTCCACTTGTTTTGCATCATATTCTTGACATTGCTGAACATTTGCAAAAAGCTGAAAGAGATGTGAACTTTAGATCAATTGCATGTCCTATGAAGTTTAAATTTCTTAAATATTGGGGTGAAATTCCATTGCTTTACTCTTATGCATTCATCCTTGATCCTAGAGCTAAGATTAAAGGATTCTTTAATGTGCTTGAACTACTTGGTAATACACTTGGTTCCTCTTATAGTTCATATTATGGTATTGTGAAAGATGAATTGTACAAGTTGTTTAACAAGTATGAGGAGAAATTTGGTGGTGCAAGCTAGGTCTCAAAGGGCTTCACGACCTTGACTCATTGTGGTAAGTTTAAAAGGTGCATGGGGAAGGATCTTTGGAGGTCTGGTGCATCCCCCCCGCCCGCCCCCTCATCCTCCTCTTTTTTCTCGCTCCATCCGGTCCCGGTGTTAGTGAGCTATTAGCTTACTTGGACGGTGATACTTGTGACTTGTTTTGATGAATCTTTTTGACATCTCGCTCCGGTGGCGTGACCACAAGCAAACATATCCAATCCTATCTATTTTGGCTCGAGATATCATGTCTGTTCCAAAGATATACTCTTGTGTCTTCCGAGTCCTGTTTTTCGGTTGTACCGCCGGGGATACTCGATGACCGGGCGCTGCGCTTATTGCCTCGAGCATGTGGAGATGCTCACATGCATGAAGGACTGGGAGCTTGGAGCAAGAAGAGAACAAAGCATGCACCCGAGGACTTTGATCTAGAGGAGCAATTCAAGAATCTGTTCTGGATGAAGAAGATCAAGCGGCGGCGGCTGAGCTTTGGAGCTTTGGATAGAAGAAGAGAAAAGGGAGAGGTAAAGGATCATATTCGCTATCTGCTTGTTCCTCGCTTGTTCATCTCATTTTCTGTTTATGGTTTGGGGTAAAATCACTCATACATGGTTTCTTTGCAGCAACATTTTGGTCTTTTTGGTGCAAGTGCAAGTCCGAACTAGTGATTGTGACTTGTGAGAGACCGTGAGATTGGCTATTGAACTGTTGTAATACAATTCACAAACACTTAGTCTAGGACTTTGCCTTGCCTCGCCACCCGCCAGCGATTGCCCTTTGTTGGAGTGTTGGTCTGGCTGGCTATTGTAATAGGATAGTACAAGACTTTGAAGTTTGAACTATTTTGAGTCGGTTGTACTTTTTTTTTTTTTTCCTTTCTAGGGTTTCTCACAAGGGTGAGTTTTACCTAGAAAGGTTTTTAATGAGGCAAAGATTGCACAAACAAGCTCATTTTGATTATGAATCAAATGATTTTCGTGATATTTTCGTGATTGTGTGAATCTGTGATTCGTGTGTGTGATATTTGTGCTTGTCGGCGATGTTTATTGCCTCACGGGCCATCGGGCGGCACGGCCCGGATAAAATGGCCGTGCCTTGCGGGCGGCATGGCCGGGAAAACGGCCCATGGGCCGTGCCTTGGGCCGGCAGGGCAGCACGAGGCACGGCCGTGCACGGCCCGGCAGGCACGAAGGCCCGAGGAGGCACGACGCCGCGCCGGGCCCAAGACGGCCCGCCCGAGCCAACGGGCCGTCCGGGCACGGCCGGTGGCCATATATACACCCGGTTCCGATGTAGCTGGCCGCTAAGAGGGTTACGCCCAACGAATCTCTTGTGGGTTTCACATCCATTAGAGTGGCTGATTTTTTATGTTGGTTCGCCGGACCTAACACAACCCTCCTCCTTTACTCGGGGCTTGGGACCGGCTATGTTGAGACGAGTCAATAAAGTCTTCCGGTCAACATAGACGGAGTTTGTTGTAATCTCATCGTTATCTAGCTATTTTTAAGGACATCACATCTTAAGGTGTTGTGAAAGACCGGGGCGTTGTCCCCATTCTCACTTGCGTGTAGGGCCGGGCTGCCACTAATTGTACTAAGTTGTGCGTTAATGTAGACGACTCCGGTGTGTATGCTTGTTCAATCTTGCTCGACAAGAAGGCCCGAGTGGCGACAAATCGGGCGGGCGGAATTGGCCTGCTATCGTGGAAGTTCAGTGGTCGCGCCGCCGCCGGCGTGCTTGGCGTCATTAATCTAAGTAAGTGTAATCGCCATCATCCTTTTGTTTTAGTTCTCTCAGACTAAAAGGTTTTTCTGTTATAGCTCAGAACATTCAATCGGTCTTATCCTGTTCAACCGATCTCTTTCTAAGGTTGGATAATGTGCATGAACCCCAAATTGTCTTTAAGTGAAACTTGAATCATGAATTGATTATTTGTTTACTCGATTCCCTATCTCCATAATATTGGTTCTCGCATACCAGATTGTCTTCGAATGAAACTATATTTGGATCATGTGGCTCTTGCTATTTATCCAATAGAAAAATCATACAACTTGTAATCGCTACTTTCGGCTTGAATCGAATCGTAGAGAGCAAGCCGCTGGTGGTTAAATAAATTCCCAGGCTATGTGTATTATTGAACCGAACATTTTGAAGATTCGGAGTTCCATCATATTTTGAGAAGATAGTGTTAAGCTTGAACTTTGGTTAGGATTTGTACCCAGCTGAACATCTGTTGTCTTGATACACCCTCTTGTGTAGCCCCGCCGCTTTGTGGCATTATTTGCTAGGACAACATTAGCACTAACTTTCCTTTTTTTTTAAATCTAATGCTTATTGTATGACTCCAGGGAATTTGTGGGTTAACTTAATGGAAAATAATGGATCTCAAAGCACCATTGGGTGATAAGACCAACAAAAACGATGGAGGTAAACAAATAAATCATACTTTTACTATATTATTAAATCAACATATTGTTGATAATATGGATATTATTAATGATAATCAAATTATATCGATGTAACACTGCAGGAAGCAATGCTAGAGAACGCAAGAGAGAAAGAGAGAAAGCTCGATGGCTCGCCATGTCTCAAGAGAAGAGGGACGAAAAGAAATAAAAAACGTCGACAAGCATATAAAAGAAAACAGGAGGAAAACCTACAAATCGAAACTACCAATGGTAGTATAGTAGAGACGTTAGTGAATAATAATATAAATATTATTGTTTGTTTCTTATATGTGTTGTGTGACAATTGGTAGATGGTCGGGGATGCATCAAACAAGGAAAATGTGGATCCTAATGAAACAGATGATTGGTTGCATAGGAATCATTCACACCATGCAAACAATATTGATGATATAATTATATCCAATCGGTTACCAGTGATTAAATTATTGTTAACATGGCATCGGTGTCTATCTTTTGTTGGTGAATCTATCATTACCAATATTGATGAAGAATATCTATTGTGTTTTGGTTGTCTTGCTACTAAACAAAACTATGAAGGTGAAGACGTAATATTCGCTCACAAAGATAGTTAATGAAGAAATGCGGTCACAATGCATCGATGCTTCACGTAAGAGAGATTTAACAAATGAGCAAGTCATGGCTAAACGTGAAAAGAAGAGGATGACATATGCAAACAAGACACCGAGCAACGAGACAACAGAGGCGCAAGCAACAAAGGCTTTACAATAAGACTCCATGTCGTAAAGAGGCAATGAAAGTGATCGCAAACCGCTCTAGGGAGGCGCGGAGACACACCTTAAATCGTGAGTCCATCGCTATGGAGAATCCACACTTTGTTCCAAAGCTTCGGTCGCCTACTACAACCGCATCTAGGCCTCATGGATCCACAAGAAGCCAAAGTGATTGGGTTATCCTGAATCCAAAGTGCAACACCTATTTGCTTCCCACAAGCTGCCGAGGAGATAAATAGTGATGATGAATACGGTGATATCTTTGCCTAATCATATGACACATAGGCAACATGTTCCATCTAGACGAAGGCATCAATTGTTAGCCCATCGTAACACTATGTTTGAGCGCCGCATTGGTCGAACACAAGAGTACAAAACAATGATGATGAATGTATGACTAGAGACCACGTGGATGGAAACATGCCCTTATCTCGATCAACCATGACTAACAATGGTAAATAATTAGCCTATATGTACCCTCGTTCATTTACCTTAAAAACAACTATCTCAACCATGTTCACTATGTGATTACCAAAAAGTCTTTGGACCAAGCAATCAAAATGCATCAGCTACACTAGAAGAACCAATATTTGGTGATACCGGTAATTTGCACTCTTGTTAAGATTTTTTACATTATTTGATTTCCTTTATTGTTACCGAATTTGAAAAAAAATCTCATGTCACTATCACAATTACAGAGGCGATGATGAGGGCGATATATTTGAAGATGACGAGGAAGAGGATGAGGGATACCTATTTGGTGGGCCAGGTATTTATACCATGAACCAAATATTGTCTAAACATCCACTCCTTTATCTAATCTATATTTTTTGTTTAAATGACATTTCAATAGAGGAGTCAGATGACGACATCCAAAGTGATGATCCTGAGGAAGACACACCTTCTGAGCCCGAAGTACCTGACCCATATGAAAAGGTTTATAGTAACATACCTAGCGAGACACACATGCTACAACCTGTCCCAGATTGCTGTCACTGCGGTGCGAAGAAGTTTCCAAAAGAGCCACCTGGGTTCTGTTGCCGCAACGGAAAGATCGAGCTAAAAGAACCAAAAGTACCAGACGAGCTAATGAGGCTTTGGACGAGCTCCGACGCGGATGCTAGGCACTTCCGTAATAATATTAGGTTTTTCAATTGCCACTTCTCTTTCACTTCCCTTTATTGTCGCCTCGATAGTGCTACTGCTAACATTAGAAACAACGGCATATATACCTTCCGTGCACATGGCATGATCTATCACAACATAAGGTCATTTGGGAAAGAAGAAGGTATAGAGCCCAAACATCTTGAGCTTTACTTCTATGACGATGATCCGAGCCTTGAGCACCGATATCGAAGGTGTCGTGAAGAGAAGTACCAGAAGGATAAAGAAGTCATAGATAGATTGGCGGCCATCCTTCGTGACAACCCGTACTCGAAAAAAATTAAGGAGTATGGGGCAGTGAACATCTCGAGGACTACCGCATCGAGCTTAACCTTGATAAGCAACTGGACCAAAGGACATATAATGTGCCTGCGGCTGAGGAGGTGGCTGCTGTTTGGATCGAAAGTAGTAAACTCCTTGGTCAGTTTCAAAATAGTATTATCCTGAATGGGAAAGATAGAAGCAGGTATGGCATCCGTTCATACCATGGATGCTATGATGCTCTTTCATACCCAATGTTCTTCCCTAAGGGTGAGCTTGGATGGCACATGGATATCCCAAAGAAAGATGTTACTCCACAGGAAATCGAGACAGCTCTTGCCCTACATAAGGCTCGTAGTGGTACAGAAGAAGAAGAAGAAGAAACAGGTCTGATTATCTTCTTGTCTTTTCATGTATACCAAATTGTTATCCTAGAAACACATCTAATACATAGCTTTGTTTGCAGACTCTCCAGGAAATTTATTTGTTTCTGTGTGTGACTATTACTACTACAAGTTCCAGATAAGGCCAGGGATTTTTAATCCCATACTTCATGGCAAGCGTCTTTTCCAACAGTTTGCAGTTGACACATACATCAAAATTGAGAGCTCTCGACTTGATTATATACGCAATCATCAAAAGGAGATTAGCGCTAACCTCTACCAAGGATTGGTTGATAGCTGGCATGTCGGAGAGGGTAGATCAGAGGCTATTGGAAAGCGGACGGTGATGCCGTCATCATTTATCGGAGGCCCGAGGGACATGAGGCGTAGGTACTTGGATGCCATGGCACTGGTACGCAGGTTTGGGAATCCAGACATCTTTCTCACTATGACATGTAATCCAAAATGGGATGAGATCAAGCATGAGTTGTACCCTGGATAAACCCCACAGGATCGCCCAGATCTTATTGATCGAGTCTTTAGGGCAAAATTGGAAGAGCTTAAGCACATGCTACTAAAAAAGGATATCCTTGGAAAGGTTCGTGCACACGTATATGTTGTGGAGTTCCAAAAGAGGGGTCTACCGCATGCACATTTTTTGCTAATCATGGAGGGACCCTATAAAGTCACGTGTCCAGAGCAGTATGACCGTCTTATCTCAGCTGAGCTCCCAAACAAGAAGAAGTATCCAGCCCTCTATAAAATGGTTACCAAGCATATGATGCACGGCCCTTGCGGAGTACTTAATCGCAACTGCCCATGCACAAAAGGTTGTGAATTATGCAAGAACCATTACCCACGACCATTACGCGGAAGCCACATTACAAGGCAAGGATTCATACCCGGTTCTACGTGACGGCGTGAAGATGGTAGAAAAGAAAAGGTCTGTGGACATGATCTTGACAATAGATGGGTCGTGCCTTACAATCCATACCTCTTACGTCTGTTCAATTGCCACATCAATGTTGAGGCATGTGGGAGCATAAAGGCCATCAAGTATTTGTTTAAGTATATTCATAAGGGCCATGATCGTGCGTCTGTGGTTGTGAGAGAGGCAGAAAAGGTAGACAATGAAGGAAACATCGATGAGATTAAACTGTATAGAGATGCTAGATGGGTGACTCCTCCAGAAGCCTTGTGGAGGATATATGGTTTTGATATAAGTGACAGGTCCCCTTCTGTGTTGTCCTTGCAGCTCCATTTTCCTGGCATGCATATGGTTTCGTTTCATGAGCGTGAGGGTGTTCGACGAGTGCTTAATCGTCCGGGTGTTGAAAGGTCGATGCTTACAGCCTATTTTGAGAAGAACAACACATCTGAACATGCCTGCGGTATATTGTATCGAGACTTTCCTGAGTACTATAGGTGGGACGCACAAGATAAATCATGGATTAGGAGGAAGCAAAAGGTACTAAGACAAATTGGGAGAGTTGTGTGCGCCAATCCAGCCGAAGGGGAGCGTTACTATCTTAGGGTACTTTTAAACCACGTCGCTGGTGCAACCTCCTTCACCGATCTAAGAACAGTTTTCGGGCGTACTCTTACCGGCTTTTCGTGAAGTCGCACAAAGAAGGGGTCTTATTGAAGAGGACAACACATTGCACGAGTCCCTTGCTGAAGCTACTCAGTGGATGATGCCATGTGCATTGCGAAGGCTCTTTGCAACAATCTTGGTATTTTGTGAGCCGAGTGATGTGTTGGAACTCTGGGAAAAGCACAAGGAGACAATGTCAAAGGACTTTAGGCGCAATAACCAGTCTACCTTCACAGTAGAGCAGATGGTCCTTATAGATATTCGGAAGTTGTTAGAATCTATGCAAAAGGACATAAAGATGTATCCACTTCCTGATATCGACGGCACATATGATCCTTCTAATGATATTCCTAGGAGATTTTTGAGGAGGTTAACGTTCAAGCAAGTGTTGATGACTTGGGACTATCAGAGACCCTTAACGAGGAGCAAAGCAGGCCGCCTACAAAGTGAGATTTTTGGCTCTTTGTTGATAGCGATCATGGGGGGTTTATTCTTTGTGGATGGACTGGCGGCACCGGGAAGACTTACCTATACTGAGGGGCTCTACTCGCTACTATACGAAGTCAAAACAAGATTGCCGTGGCAACAAAGAACATCCGGTGTTGCGGCCTCAATAATGCCCGGTGGTAGAACCGCTCACTCACGATTTAAGATTCCCCTCACACTCGATGATGGGGCCTTTTGCGGCTTCACGAAACAAAGTGGTACTTTGCTAAGTCGCTTCAGGCCGCATCCCTTATTATTTGGGATGAGGTGACAATGATGAAAAGACAAGGTGTCGAGGCATTAGACAACAGCCTTCGCGATATCATGGGTCGTCCTAACCTGCCATTTGGGGGAAAGACTGTGGTGTTTGGTGGAGATTTTAGACAGGTTCTCCCAGTTGTTCGAAAAGGATCAAGGGCTCAAATAGTTGGTGCCTCACTATGGATGTCCTACCTTTGGAATTCCATGCGACATCTCAAGCTGGTCCGTAACATGAGGGCAAAGAGCGACCCGTGGTTTGCAGAATACTTGCTACGCATTGGGGGAGGCTCTGAGGAGGCTAATGCTGATGGTGAAATCCGCCTTCCTAATGATATATGCGTACCACAGGCCGGGGAGGACAATGATCTTGATACATTAATTGATTGTGTATTCCCTAACCTTAATGCCAATATGTCAAACAAGAGGTACATCACATCACGAGCGATATTATCTCCACGTAACGACTGGGTCGATATGATTAACATGAAGATGATAAGTCGTTTCTAAGGAGATGAGATGGTGTACCACAGCTTTGACAGTGCAGTGGATGATCCCAATAACTACTACCCATCTGAGTTCCTCAATACTTTGACCCCCAATGGTCTCCCTCCACATGTGTTAAAGCTCAAGATTGGGTGCCCGGTCAAATTACTAAGGAACATCGACCCTGCGGGTGGACTTTGCAATGGAACACGTCTGGTGGTTCGAGGGTTTCAACGGAACACAGTGGATGCAGAAATTATGGTGGGGGACCATGCTGGAAAGCGAATCTTTCTACCGAGGATTCCGTTGTGCCCCTCTGATGACGAGATGTTCCCGTTCCAATTTAAGAGGAAGCAGTTTCCCATTCGGCTCAGTTTTGCCATGACGGTTAACAAGGCACAAGGGTAGACTATCCCTAATGCTGGTGTATATTTGCCTGAGCCAGTGTTCTCTCATGGTCAGTTGTATGTTGCGCTATCTAGAGCAACTGCAAGATCGAACATTAAGATCCTTACCATTCCAACTGGCGATAAGAAGGATAAGAAAATAAATGCAACAGTAAATGATACATACACGAAAAACATTGTCTACAAAGAGGTCCTAACTCCATAAAAAGGTATTATCTTGTTTTTTACTTGTATTATATTTCTTAAATTTGTATCCTTTATTACCTGATATTTACCATGTCCATCTCAGTATTTCAGGTAATAGAGGAAGTTGAAAAAAAAATTGTGAGCCAAGTTTTATTGAAAAAGTGGGATGAGACAATTTGATCATATTAAAACTGGATCCTGTAAATTTTACATATATTCTATTGGATTGTAACGGCTTGTGAAGTTTTGTGGTGATGTGTATAAGTTTATAATTGTTTGTGATGTCCGGTTTTATCATTGGATCCAAATTTATATGCTGTTGACATGGCGTTGTCTAAATTAATATATACAAGTTACGATCCAATGCTAAGCATGCCGGGCAAAACGAGTGCTCGCGCTGCACTCAAACGCCAAAAAAACGTTGCAATTTGGAAATGCTATCTATCTTTCTTGAAGACTTTTGTAAAATTGCTGTTTCAAACATTGCAATTGTATTATTTATTTGAGGTAGCAGTATAACACGTGCTTCATACAAATATTATCGTAGTATTATGTGCTCCCGTCGCAACGCACGGGCACTCACCTAGTCTAAATAAAAAATCTGCCACGTACTCGCTCCTATCCGGCTATTCGTCCACTCCCCTGCTCCTATCCTATCCGCTTTGCCGCCTCGGCGCTCGGCCCCTGCTCCTATCCGCTCGCCTACCGCCTCGGGGCGCGGCTGGCAGCCCAGCGGCTTGGCTTCGGGCGACGACCTTGCCGAGCCACTCCGCACGCCACCGCCGTCATCCCAGCTGCGCCATGCCCATCTTCCACGGCCCAGCTGCCGGCGGGTGCTCGCCTAGGGGTGCTCGCGCGGATGCTCGCGCCGAGGGTGCTTCAAGGCGCCTCGCGCGAGTGCTCACCCAGCCCCGAAAGCGAGAGCTCACCCAAAGCCGCTGAGCAGGTCCTCGCGTAGAGGCGCAGTGGCGAGCTCCATGCGCCGTGCGCGGCGTCGAGTTCCACGATTCGTTCGAGCAGCAAGGTGACATTGCGCGCTGAAAATGCATGTTGTAAGAGTATTTTCAAGTGTTTCAGATATTTTATGTGGATGTTACAAGTGTTTCATGAGGATGTTGCAAAAGTAAAGTGGGATGTTGTATATGTTGCACTAGTTGTATACGTATGTTAGAAATGTCTATCCTCAATGTTTCATCTATTTTTTTACATTTATGTTGCAAGTGTTTCAGACGTATGTGTCATGTGTTTCATCTGTCTTCTTTTTTATATTGCAAGTATTGCATCTGAGTGTTTCAAAATTAGATCGGGATGTTTGCATGTGTTGAGTGGTGTTTCAACTGTCTGTTCTAAATGTTTCATCCGATTTATACATTTGTTGCGAAGATTTCATTTGAATGTTACAAAAATAGATCTGGTGTTTGAATTGTAGCCGGACCCACCTGCCATAGCCACCTACTTTCAGCTGCTCGTGCATGCGTGTAAGAGCGGGGGGGAGCGAGCGGCAGGCGGGGAAATGAGAGCAGACGCTAATCGAGGCATGCGCCAGGGCCGGACCCGCGTGCATGTGTGCGAGTGGCAGGCACGCGAGCGGCGTGAGCCATGCGAGGCGAGCATGCGAAGCGGCGGGCAAGCGGGCGAGCATGCGAGCAAGCGGGCAGGCATGCGAGTGGGCCATGCAAAGCATGGGCCATGCGAAGCGGAGGGGCGCGCAAGGCGACACAGGCCGACGCGAAGCGCCCGGACGCTTAAGCGCCCGGATCGGACGTCCGGGCGCTAGCAGTTCCGTTTGAAGTATTAACGTGCCGGCCATCTCCACGAGGGAGGAGGAAAAAGTCAGCGTGCCGGCAAATAGGAACGTTCGTTCAAGGGCGCTATATAATTCGGAATTCTTCGGTCCGAGCTAAACAAAAGATCGGGAGAGCGCGAAACTAGGTACGGTACATATAACTACGCACGTAGTTTTTTTTTTTCCCCTTATTCTTCTCATTTATTTTCTTTTCTTTCTTTTCTCTTTTTATTTTTCATTCTGTGCTTCATTTTTGTTTATGTTTTTTCTGTTTTTACGTGGTACTATATTATTCTTTTTTTTTCAGTTTTTATGTTTCATTTATTTTTTAGTTTTCTTTTTTCTCTCTCCTTTTCTTATTATTTTTTATTTACTTTCTCCATTTTTATTTTTTTTATTTTTCATTTCATGTGTTTTTAATTATTAATTTTATTTTATATTTTATTTTTTCTATTTATTTTTTTCTTTTTCTATAATTAATTACTCTCTCTCTGTCCATAAATAACTTTGTTTTTTTACTTTCAAAAATTGTATTTGGCTATTTGTCTTATTCAAAAATTTTATATAAATATTATGAATCTTGTTATGACTTATAGTATTATTAGAGATATTTTGATAATAATTTACTTATTTTATAATATGTATAAAATTTTTGATTGAGAAGAATGGTTAAACGTAGTTTTTGAAAGCTAAAAAAAGTAAGTTATTTGTGAACGGAGGGAGTATGTTTATTTTATTTTATATAATTTGTTTTTTATTTTCTCTTTTGTCTTTAGGTTTTTATTTTTTCTTACTTAATTATATTTCATGTTTAATATTTTATTTCCTATACTTTCATGAGATGTTATATTCATACAGTATAGATGTGATGTTCTATGTTTTTGTAGTGCTAACATGTAATGTTCTGTGTTTAACTCTTTGGTGTTCACATGGTATCCATTTGATGTTCGCGGATGTATTTTTGCGATGTTCGTGTAGTATACATGTGATGTTCTTGTAGCATATATAGGATGTTTTATGATGTTTTTAATGATGTTCACATGACATAAATGTAGTATATATATTTTGATGTTATATAATGCCTTTCAATATTTTTTGGGATGCTTTTTCTTTTTATATGTTATTGTTGTGAGGGATAATGTTTTTTAGACTTAAATAGTATGTTTTTTCTATTTTTAGACATAGTATGATGTTATTTTTCACTGTGATTTTCATTTTTATATTTTCATTACTTATTTGTAGACTTAAATAATATGTTCTTTTTTTATTATAATTTATTTTTATGTTTTATAATGTTTATTATATAGTATATATGTGGTGTTCTCAAAGCATACATGTAATGTTCTATGTTATATTTCGTGATGTTCATATAGCATATATGTGATGTTTTAGATGTATTTCTCTGATGTTCACATGGTAGATTGGTGACTAAATGTACTATATCCAATTTAGCTAATAATTTTAATTATTATCCTATAAACTTGATACACTTAGATTGATGATTAAATGTACTATATCCAAATATCATAAATTCATAAATATAATTAATATAATATGTCATAAATAAATGGTTAAAGTATAGTTTGGAAGACCGTGTCATGTGTAGCCACGCCTTATAAAAAAGATAATGGAGGTAGTATGTATGAAGATGGTGTGTGATATGTTTTTCTGATTTGGTATATTGATGAATAACAAAAAAATTTATTACAAACATTAATATGTTGTAACGGCAGGGAATTTTATCCTAGACCAGGTGGCTTGTGTTCAAATCCTTGTACCCTCACTATTTTGTGAATATTTTTTTATTCTTGTTTAACTGGAGAAGCGTGCAGGAAAATTTTTACGGGGACTGGAAAACCCGAAAAAGCTGCAAGCCGGCGCGGGCTACGGCGGCTGGGCGGGAAAAATTATCAAGCACGGGTTATGGTGGCTGGGCGGGAAAATTTATCACCGCCGGGCCACGTCCGATCGATCGGACCCTAAGAGGCCCCTATATAATTGGATTATAAGTGAGAATAATCTAATTTTTTAGAAAAAACATTAAAATTTATGTTATTAAATTAGTATTATTACCTAGAATATATTTTCATAATATACTTATTTTATATCATAGATATTGTTACTCTTTTTCTATAAAGTTAGTTAAACTCAAAAAAAGTTTGACCGACATGGTTTCTAGGAATCACTTCTTTTAGAGGCAGATGGAGTATAATATCACCTAGATGTCAATTAATTATTCTTAGAGTATCTATGGATTGAGTGTTCAAAACAATTTGTTGAACTAGATTTTTTCCCTTGGACTGCAGCCTCCCACTTGTGTTTTCTCCACGCCAAAGCAATTTTATGCCCATTATCCGCGTCTGCTTCCCCCTGCCCCGTGCAGGCTTGGTTGGAGGCAATCCACTCCTCCTGTTTGTTCTTTGTCACCCTTGCGATAGCCTCACCTGAAGGCGGCCCATGGCCTCACTACCATATGTTAGGCTCGGTCGGAGCTACCTCTATTTCTCGCTCCCTCGATCAACTGAACAACACCAAGAGAAACGCATGGGAGTTAGGGAGCGAAATCTCTTGAGGGGTAGAAGATGGCAAAGGAAAGGCAACAACGGCAGGTGGTAGTTTGAGAAAGGAGAAGAACACATATGTCCTTTTACACTTTAGATTGTCACATAATCTTAGATTACCAAACATCCTCGATTCTCTATACTGAAGATTTAGATCACTACTTATAAGAAAATCATGATGAGATTACAATCCACTCTTATATAAATGGTCCCAAACAGAGCCAATATTTGATTTTTGGTTTCCGAGGACTAAGATCCTATCGAGCTAATAGCTTATAGCTAATATTAGCTAACTATCTTTAACTGCTAGCTAGTTTGATCCAAAACTAGTGAGTTATTTTTAGCTAGTTATTCAGCTAACGAGTCAAACTATTAGCTAGACTCATTTTGATCTCAAGGAGATAATTATTAGCATCTAACTATTAGTTGTATGAATCCGGATAGAGCCTAAATATATAAATAAATTCATTAATATTCATAATATGCAATAAGTATTACTAGCAAACATGCTCATGTGTCTCAATGGAACCTACCGCGTACATTATCTGCTCTAATGCATCTTGGAACTAGACTCTGTGCCATAGCTAAACGCATGATATTCTAGTTTGTAGGTCATGATTTTGAGGCATGAACGGGACATTAGGCTGAGTAGAACTCGTCTAATTCATCATATACTACTATTATTAGAAAAACCCAATCAGGCTCTTATTATGGTGTATATGTATATACTAAAATTTTCCATAAATTTTAGTATTCATGTCTCATAGTAAATTTGTTTGGTATAATCAGCAAACGCTTAAACCAAGTCCGAGGTTAGAAAGTTTGAATCTTTTGCCTAAACGCCTCGAAGAAGGAAAGGAAAGTGTACCTCGACATCACTAGTATGTAAGCTAGGGGAAAAAAATTATGCCCTTCATTCTAAATTGTAAGCTGTTTTGGTGTTTATAGATGTATATATATAATTAAAATATAAATCTAAAAAAACGGAACAACTTATAATTTAGAATAAAGAGAGTACGGATTTAACGTGTTGCATAAACGGTTATAGACAGAAAGAAATAACGTTGATTTTTTCTATAGAAATGCTTATTTCATTAACCTGAGAGTAGTGAGATGGAAGCAGATTGTATTTTCGCCCACCATGTCGGATGAACAGTTGTGAATCTGTGATCGCAGAGATGGGATAAGGACAAGTACATTGCTACATGTCAGCATGCAATGCCACGTAGGAATTTTGTCTATGTGGAGGAAAGAGAAATGTAAGAGAGAAAGAGGTCGTTTCGCGAAACAACCACCTCATGAGCTAAGATTTAGGACTATGGGACAACTAGTGTACCATTGTACGAGTTGTTGGTGTCATGCAACTCACAAATTAGCCTTTTCTTCTATCCTTAAATTAAGAAGCTATTATTTACTACGAGATAACTTAAGAACCAACCATTATATATGTTGTCTATTAAGTCGTCTTGAGATTACGTGACACTATATGAGACCGCTTACGAGACAAAATCAATGTACTCGCTAAAAAACCAGAAGAAATGTAGATGCCGATGCGCACACAGTTGGCACTTGGCAGCGAATTCCAGGCTCACAGTGAGATTCTCCACCGCGAATCCCGCTTGGCTTGGCGGCCGCCCTGGGCCCTGGGGGCTGTGGGGTGACGAACTGACGAATGTTTCGAGCAAGACTGCATCTCCACGCACTTCAAACTTCTGCAAAGACTGAGGAGCCCGGTGGTGATCTAGCGTAAAGTGACCATGGTAAAAAAGAAAAAAAGAAAAAAACTTGAAGTGATCATCATTAGAATTTGACGCCACAACACACATCGGTAATAATTATGCATGCTTTGCTTGCTACCCGGATTATCTTCCAATCTTCCTTTCCCTCCAGCATTTCATCATCAGTTGCAATCTTGCATATCGATCGCGCACATGAGATGCTGGCTATTTGTGGCTGACGACTGACGCAAACCACGTGGAGGCCTCCGATTGGGCAGCTTCACACTCGAACGTTGTGCCAGCTGCATCAAGGGTACTGTAGGCCGGCAGAGGCGCCACGAGACAGCGCTGTCCGATGCAGTCATGCAGCACCCACTCATATTCATACTGGTTGATGAGAACAGGAGTACTACAGGACAACCTGTTGACCGAACACTGCATCACTGAACAACCCTACACGCACCACCGTCCATCACGAGCTCCCATGTCCGAGCCCCTGCTGCTCTTATAAGTCGTCACATGATTGCATCGACCCCGCCTCCATACAAACTCCAAACAAATCGAGAACGAAGCTGAGTAACCGTCTCCTCTGATCTACTAGCTTTCTTCTGCAATGGCTATTCATCTGATGCTTTCCATCTCTATCCTTCTAACCTCACTCTCCGGTACGCCGCCGACGCCCTTGATGGCCACTTAGCCAGTCGTCGCCAGCTTTTGCATGCGTGGCGGCCGATGACAGAACGATCCTTACGGTGCCGTGTTTGCTGCGTTGTGCAGGGGCCGTCGTGGTGTCCGCGACGACGTTCACGCTGACCAACTCCTGCGGCTACACGGTGTGGCCGGGGCTGCTGTCGAGCGCGGGCTCGCCGGCGCTGCCCACCACGGGCTTCGCGCTGGCGCCGGGGGAGTCGCGCGCCGTGGAGGTGCCCGCGTCGTGGTCCGGCCGCATGTGGGGCCGCACGCTGTGCGCCGCGGACCAGGCCACCGGCCGGTTCGCCTGCGCCACGGGCGAGTGCGGGTCGGGGGCCGTGGAGTGCGCGGGCGGCGGGGCCGCGCCGCCCACCACGCTGGCAGAGTTCACGCTGGGCGGCGCCGGCGGAAAGGACTTCTACGACGTGAGCCTGGTGGACGGGTCCAACCTGCCCATGGTCGTGGTCCCCGTGCCGCAGGGCGGCGCCGGCGGGGACACCTGCGGTACTACGGGCTGCGCGGCGGACCTGAACGGGCCGTGCCCCGCCGACCTCAGGGTGGTGGGCTCCGACGGCGCCGGCATCGCGTGCAAAAGCGCGTGCGGCGCGTACGGGCGGCCCCAGGACTGCTGCAGCGGCGACTACGGCACCCCCGACAAGTGCCAGCCGTCCGCCAGCTCCCAGTTCTTCAAGAACGCGTGCCCGCGCGCCTACAGCTACGCCTACGACGACGCCACGTCCACCTTCACCTGCACCTCCGGCACCGCCAGTTACCTCATCACCTTCTGCCCAAGCATGTCCAGGTAACAAAAACCAGCAACCAGTTGATCTACCTCATCACAGTGCAGATGCAATGCAAATTGATCATTTTTGCATGAGTGATTGAATGGAACAAATGATCCATCAAAGAACATGCATGCACATGATTTGACGTTTATATCATTGAAATGTGGGTAGTTGACACAATGACAAGTCGTGTCACGTCACGCCCAAGTAAACACACCTGGCCGTTGCCTTGTCTCTAACTGAACTTCTGTATGCCCTGCACCAGCCTCAAGTCGTCCGTGAGCAGCAGCAACAACAACGCCGCGAACCCGGGCCTGCCTCTGGTAAACGACACGGTCTCCTTCGCCGGCCGGGGAGACGGGTCCTCGTCGTACCCGTACGCCTACGCGTCGGCGCCGTCCAGGTCGGCTCCATGCCCCCTCGTCGCGCTGGCCGCCGCCGCGTTCACGTGGCTCTGCGTCGCCCCGCACCGCCGGCTGCGGTTGTAGAGCGAGCAAGGCCACGCGCCACGGGCCACGGCACCGGGCACGGCCGTCCTCTCGCCGCCCCGCGTGCACCGCCCAGCGCCCGCCAGAGGCACAGGCGCACGGCACCCCTCGTGCAGGTGCGGCCGCGCGGGCGCCCATCCCGGCCGCGGCCGGGACGCTTTGACCTCGGGCCGTATTGCTAATTGTATAGATTATTATTAGTTTATTTTGGATCGAGTGGAGTAAGTGCATCTCCAGATTGAGAATTGAGAATGCAGCAGCCAACTCGATTGCATCGCTTGATGCCTTTTGAGATGGGAGAATAGAACAGATCCAGGTGGGTTGGGGATTTGGGGGCCTGGGGAGATGTGTAGTGTAGTAGTAGAGACGACGGGTTGGTGAATCAGTCAATCACGTGACTCGTTTGATGCTTAACTTGTTTTCTCAGGTTTCTGAACTCCCAAGTCCAAACCCTCAAGGTCCGAAGATCTATCGGATGTTTTTTTTTTTCTTTTTCAGCTCCCCATCTTTTTTAAAACAAAACAAAAAAAAAAATGGTTCTCGCCGTGATTTGGTGCATCGGATACTCCTCGCAGAGGAAAATTCAAGTGCAGGGGATGGATCTTGTTGGTTACTGCTTGTTTCGGTAGCGCCAGTTTGTGAAACCTGATGGCACTGTTGCGGATACGGAGTTATGGCAATCTGATTCAGGCATGATTTTAAGCGAGCGGCCAGAGTGCAAGGTTGCTTGGCAATGGCAGCAGATACGCTGGCCGCCCGCCTGCCTGAAAGGTGAATGAATGGCTGCTGGGGGTCCATTTCACTGGAGCACGGCGTGCGTCGGTGCCATGTGCCACTGCATGTCTGCATGCATACTACATTCATGGCAGATCTGTAGAGCAAAACAGTGTTTGACCATCAGTGAAATCCTGCACACGTAGAGCAAAGAGTGTTTGACCATCAGTGAGATCAAATGACCATGGACCCTTTTCTAGCTACTCCTGTATTTGCAAAGTGTTGATGCCGATTAACAATCGACAGGTAACGTGGATATTCTGGTTCATCCTTCGATGTCTAAACATCTGAGACCAGTGTTAATTAGCCGACTTGGCATTTTAGCAAATCATCCTTCACAGTATCAACTTTCTTTTGTACTACTCTCTCGTAATATTTGAAGTTCTAGAGACGCGATTAATAAGTTTAGGATTCTGGATTTGTGTATTACCAGTTATTATTACTATCTGATAGGACGCGGTTAACGCGTGACGGGTCGCGCAAACAGAAGCGCGCGACCCCAACCACCTGACAAGCGTGCACCAACTGTATGCGCCTTACATGGACCCGACCGCTGTGCTCTGCATACACTAGACCCACCTGCTGCTTGCATGCGGTTTAAGCTAGCAGGAAATCAAAAACAAAATATTTTATTTAACTTAAAACTTTCAAATGATATATCCATTTTTAATTTCGTTTGCACCAAAATGTTCTACGAGACGAGACAAACAAAACTAAACCACACTTGCCTATGTTTCGAAAAAATTATTTTAATAGCAATTTATATGTAAAAGTTAGGAGATTTATAAAAAGAGTTGCTACTATGAAATACTAAAATTGCTACTCCTAGAATATACTAAAATTTTTACATAATATGCATATCAGTTGTTACCATTTGGAATATAATAAATTTATTCTATATTATTTATATAGTACTAACATCTAAAATAAGCTACCAACTAGGGGGCAACCTAGAGGGGCAAAATATTTAAATAAACATTGTATAAGCTACAAATTAGAAAGGGCAAGTTATTAGAAATCACATTGCAAATAATGTAAAACATGACTTGTCGCTAATCGAGGCTTTTAAAATAGTGGTAGGGATATAAAACAAGACAAGCTACAGCCTAGAGACAAATTATTACATTGCCAATGATTCGATAAATTTTATTTTAATAGCAATTTATGTGTAAAAATTTGCTAGTAATTTATGAAGAAGTAGCTACCATGTAATACTAAACTTGTTCTTAAAAAATCTAAAGATTTATATAAAAACTAAAAAATAAAAAAATTGACTGAAAAACTGAAATAAAAAATTGACTAAATAACTGAAATTGAAAAAACTTGACTGAAAACTAGAATTGAAAAAAACAAACTGAAAACTAAAGTATATAAAACAAGAAGAAACTGAAATTACCCGAAAAAGAACTGAAAATGAAAATAGAAAAAATAAAAACTAAAGACAAAGCAATAAAAACCAAAATAAATAAAAATATTAAAGGATAAAAAATAAAAATAAAAAACTCACATAAAATAAAAAAAAAAAAAATAAAAGTAAAAGAGCCGCATGCATGAGTGTGTGAGGACTCCAGGCATCGCAGGCGGCAGCCCAGCGTAAGCAAGCTAGGGAGGGCCGCATGCGTGGCAGGCCCAGCGTAGCTTGGGAGGGCCCCATGCGTTCCGGCTCTGGAGGCCCCAAGGCACGCAGGCCAGGCTGCCGTCGCTCCCTCCGCCAGGAGCGCGATATTGCGCGCATTAAACTTTACGTATCTGATAACCCCAAAACAAGTATCAGAAAGAACTGCAGTAGCTGTCCCGGCCCAGATGTAGATGCGAGTGGCCCATTTGCTACTAGGCCTTCCCTCTGGCTCTGCGTTTCAACTTTCATCATCACTTCATTAGGCATCCATTCGTCCCACTGGTCTGTAAGAAAACGCTTAATATTTGGCTGAGACGCAGATAGTATTTGGCTGACAGAACAACAGCCGCAGAAGCTGTTTCAGCAACACTGAACACCATGTAAATAATGTTGCAGTTGATACCGTCTACAGACAAATAAATGTTCCGCGTTAAAATCATCACAAGACATGCTAGAAATAAGTAAATAATAAAAAATAATTAAGATAAAACACCAGGCACTATATTCATCATTTGATAATAGTAACCATGAGACTCATTCCGTTTCTGAAAGGTTGCCCAACTTCTTTTTTTTTAAACAATGACAGGAGCTCTGTCTTTCAATTAAGACGAATGAATTTATGTACAAGAAAGGGTAACCAAACAGGTGCCAACACCGAGCATCCGAAGGTTAACCCACACCCATGCGACGCAGCACAAACACAAGCCTAGGTCATCGTCACCAAGCATGGTTGCATCGCAACCAGCAGCTCCGACTCCCCAAGGCCAACTCTAGATGACAAATGACGCCAAACAAACAAGTCCGAAGCAAGAGTCCAAGATAGGTCATCGCTGCCAAGCTCAAGCACGAAGAGCAGCTCTGACTTCCTGTCATAGAACACCTGCCCTGCCTGCGGCGCTTGCCAGACCTCCCAAGCGAAACTAGTCGCTGAAGAAGTAGGGATTTGCCTCGTGTCATCGTTGCCGAGCTACATCCCCTGACGTAGCAGCTCCGACTTCACGCAGTAAGCCCCACCTCCTCACGTCGACCGGGTGCCGAGAAGTGAAGCCTGTCCACCGAAGGAGACAAAGTGGCCAAAACAAATTCCAATAGCGACGCCTCCAGGAAGGGAACGACGCCAATTATGCCGCCGTCGTCACTCGTCCAAGGAATGGACTGGGTTTTCACCCACGAAAGACATGCTGAGGCAATACGACTCCCTCAACAGGGAAAATGGCGCCCAAGGGCGTCACCGTCGTCGAGGCTTTCGCCCAAGAGCCGCAGCACAGTTGTCAGGCCAAGATGCCGGACCCATAGCTCGCCGCCATTGCCATCGTCGCTGCCCTGACATCCCACAGAAGCCCATCCACAGGGGCAATGACACGCCCGGCTACGCACGCCAGCCGCAATTTGCGCCGACCGCCACCCTCCGACCGAGCTACACATGGAACGGGCCACCCCGCTGCAAGACGCCACACCGCCGCCGACGGCGAAAGCCGTTCTGGTTGTCGTCGTCGGCCGCACCCGCCACTAGCTTTGCCGCCATCTGGCCGCTTGCCGCCAAGAGCGAGTGCCCCACCACCACGGGCGCCGCCCCAGCCCATAGGGCGCTAGATCCGCCGCTAGGGCCGAGGATCCGTTGCCCCAAACCAGCGCCATGGTCACCACTGCGGTCACCATTCCTTGCCCCTGGGGGCACCGAATCCAGCCTCCCAGGCCCCGGATCCGGTCGCCCGCGCTGAACGGCCTAAGCCAGCCCCATTGCCACGGCCACGCCATGGAGGAAGGGGAGAATGGGGAGAGAAGAGCGCCGCCGCCTCCACCTTGCCCCGGATAGGCTCCGCCCGGCCGCCAGTAGCCCCAACGGGCCCTGCGAGAGCCCCCACGCGGCTCCACGAGAGGGCGTGCCCTGCCGCCGCCATCCCGGCAGGCCGGCGGCCCCGCCGGCGGCCCACCCGGCGGCGGCGGAGACCTGGGGAGGAGGTGAGGAGGAACGAGGTGCTGCTAGGCTAGGCCGCCGCCCGAGTCGCCGCGTGGGGGAGCAGACTCGGGGGCACGCGAGAGCACACTGGTGGAGTACAAGGTTGCCCAACTTCCACCTGATAAGGAATACTATAAAGTACTCCCTCCGGTTCATTTTATTTGGCACAGGTTAAATTGACATGGTTTTCTAGATTATATTTTGATCACTTATTTTTTATATTATATTATTTATGGTTATAAATTTATAATTATTAGATAGTATACTTTTTAACAAATCTAATCATATAAAGTTTGTATTATAATAATTAAAAATTTTTGATTGTTGGTCAAAATTGTTAAAGTTTAAATTTTGATATATATGTGCAAAAAGGCCGATAAAATGGATCGGAGGGAGTAATTCCTAAATCAATGTCTAAATTAAAATACATATAAATATGCCATTACTAGAAAAATAACCCTTAACCTACATATAAATTGCCTGGTTTTATTATCATCAAGGAAATATCCTATATATAGTATATTACATATATGTTTCTAAATTATAATTACTATTATCATTGCTAATATAGAATAACTAACTTATTCATGCATGCACAATGTATGTCATTAGATCGACCACATGTACACACACATAAAATAAAAGCGATGAAAATATATATTTTTCAATTCAAATACAATGGCCATACTACTAAGGTTTTAGCTAAACACACGACAAATACACATGGAGTACGATGTAAAAGGGAAAACTATATAGCGTCGTTTGGAACATAGGAATGTACTTGAACCTTTCCTCCGAAATGGTGAGCAAGCCTGTACTTTTGCAGGAACGGAAACATCCACTTTGATATAAGGCAAATCATTCCTGCAGTGTTCGCTTTAGGTACTAATGAAGCTCAGATTCCTGTATGTTTGCATCCATTCAGAAAGAAGACAACCAAAGGATAAGAAGGCCAATAAAAATATAGTTGCAGCAGAATTATTATTAGGTCTGACTGCTTGGAGGTGGTAGAAGCTATGAAGCAAGGTGGCTTCTCAGCGACAGCAGGGTGTGCCAATATATGAGAATGCATGTTGCTTTGGCAAGAATTTTCTTCTATTTCGATTGAGCATTGTAATAGAGATTTTAATAGAGTGGCGCATAATTTAGCAAGTTTGCTATTCAGTCGAAGCATGCTTGTATTTGTGTCGATGAACCCCTAGTTTTATTCTTGAAGCCCTACCATGTAACACTATATTTGTGTCAATAAAGTGCGCCCGATAGCTTCTCTAAAAAACACATATAGGGCACACCAAACATTGAATGGACCAAGGCCACAGCCCACATGCAACAGGACATTGAGCTAAACATTAAACACGGATATAATCATATACTGAAATTAATCTATCATTAGGCCGTTTGCTGTTTGCAGGTATGGATTGATTGATGGACCCGTACCCGAAAAATGCACCAACTACTCCTTGGCGAGATAAAAAGAGCCAGGCACTGAGCAAAAGAGTAGGTCCCTGTGGTGGATCAGCAGCATCTTACAGGTAAACTAGATTATCTGTTGCCAGCGTCTATCCACAGCAGGAATATATAGCAAGGAAATGGAGACTCCGGATAACCAAAAACAAACATGCATGCTGACACCCCCGTGGCCCCCACCAGCACGGCAGCACGGCTGCGACCTACGACGATCTTGCTGGCCGCCGCACAGGCCAGAGATTACCGGACGAAAAGAGGATGCACTGAAGCGCAAGATGTGCAATGCCGACATGGCAAACGTAATCTCTTTATATCCAGGCCAAAAAGTGCCTTCCAAATCTTCCTGCTTTTCGTCTGGTCCATGCAAATGTACAATCTTTTCATTTTTTTTCCTTTTTTTTTGGTGCGAGAATGCACACGCACACTTTGATTTGTTTAACAATTAGCACACAACTTGACTTCGTTTATATCTCTTTGCTTGACATGGCATCGACATATATATGACGCATCGATCGTCGTCGTCTCGATCCTATACTGTCATCATCTCACCAGAAGCTGCATTCTACCACATGACACACACAAATGCCTGTCACAATTTATCTAGAATCTGAATGACCAATCGCGCTTTCTACTGTTCTTTATACTGAAATTACTTGGTGCTCGAAGCAGCGTAGTATTTGCCTTCCCGTTGCTGCAGTCACCTGTCACCTACGTGGAGATCGCGTGGACTCCACGTCAGCAGAGCGCCGATGCATTGACTTGACTCTTGAGACACCTTAAAGGCCAGGTGAAACAGTGGTAGGGCAAAGAACCTGTCTGTGCTGGCGATAAGATAGCAGTGATCCTCTTTCCAGCGCCCTCTTTTTGACGTGATCTGATCCATTGATACTTTCCCTCTGCAATGCGCCCAAGAACACAGGAGGAGCATTTGTGTCTAGCTACATGCAGCATCTTTAGCAGCAGCAGCAGCAGCAGCATGGGCAACTATTTGGAGGTCAAAAGAATCTGCCCCATTTCTCCTCCTGGACAAGCAAAGGATTTCCCAGCTCTTGGTAGTCCGTAGTGACAGGTTCTGAGGGGACATAAAACGATCCATATGCAGAGAAGATAGAAGATAAAAGATTGGGGACTGGGTGTATGCAATGCAATGGAAGCAAAGCTGGGACCTGCTTCTTGCCAATTTGCCATGGTGGACGAACGGCTGACTGGACTTTTTTGGCAATGCCAATGCAGTTCGAGAACAGTGGAGACTGACACACGAGATGTCTCCTTTCCCCCCCGTTTCCTCTTTTCCTTTTCGTTTGCCTTGTCCCTTTCGTGTGACAGAAGAGAGACGAAGCCGGAAAAGGTCCACGGAGATAGTAGTATTAGTGGCTAATCTCTTATCCGATATGTAGATCATCTTGGGCGCTTTCCACGGCAGCAAAATGTGTGCCGAGGTTGGTGTGCCCGTGCTTCCGCCGATCCTTTTGCTTCCACCTGAAGACAAAGGAAATGCATGCTGTAGACCGGACCGGAGGCCCAGGGCCAGGGGGGTAAAAAAGACAGACAAAACGATGATTCACTCAGTAGCAGGCAAGTCAATTCTTTAGCTGTGTCGTCATGTCATCCTGGGTTGCTGCTGCTGGACACGGAAATGTTCATAAGAATCTGAGAAAGAGAACATTGTCCAGCTTGGCATTCTTGCATTGGCCATGCCTGAATGGCTGAATATTATAGCTTTTGGTATTCTTGTGCTACGCTTTGCATTCACACATTTCGGCATGCAGCTGGTTCGCCACTAGGAGTATTAGGGATTTGGGCCAATGATCTTTGGAAAGAAAAGGGAGATTTAGGCCACAGCATCCAAGCATAACTTAAATTTCCGTAAAGCCTAGATTCCAGCTTGACTTATGGAGTAAAATATGCTAGAGTGACGTCTGAATTCTTATTGCACTATCATATCATGCGTATAAGACGTCTGAATTCTTATTGCACTATCATATCATGCGTATAAGAAGAGGAGACCTTATTTGAAACACATGCATTATTGACAAGAAGCAGTCGAAAAAAGGATTGCACATTTGTAACCGTGGAAATCTGTAAAACTGGAGTCGGTAGCGAGTCGCTGTTAGAACGAAATTAGGCCCCCATGCGAGAGAGCAGTCGTGACCGTGTGCAAGGTGAACGTGGGAAGGAACACATCATTTTCACGCGAAAAGGTAAAGATCGTGCCCTGCTGAAATAAATATCTAGAAAGAGCTTTTTCATGTTGTTACGGAGCTGCCACACACGGTGGAAACAGCAGCAACAAAAGAAACACGGCACACGGTGGAAGTAAAGAGCTCGCTGTAGCTGTCGTCGCTGGAGCAATCTCGCAGCGTTACTACCGCTCTGGAAGCCAGTAGTCCTCCCTGACGCACGAACGTGGAACGTTCAACGAATCTAGGACACGTACTGTTCCAGAAAGAGAAAAAGGCAGTCAGCATCCAGCGACGATCCAACGTTGCACGACCACGACGCACGTCAAAAAAAAAAAAACGTTGCACGACCACGACGCACGTACGCCACGGGTGCATGCTTGCTGCTGTCGTCTCACCCGTTCGTGTACGGCCCGGCCGAAAACGATGCCCTCCTCTCTTAGTTGCTGTGTTCCTCCCGCGCGACAAGGCAACGGCACGGCAAAAAGCAGGCGAGCGGCGGCCACGCCGGAACGGCGGAGCCGAGGCCGATCGAGCAGCGGAAGCCAGACGAGGCCCGCCCGCCGCCCGCGGGGTGGGGTGAGGTCACCGCGCCGATCGAACGGTCTGCGAGGGCTCCGATGGATGCATCATATCATTGCTCGCCCATGAGGACCGTCGAAAGGACCTCGTAGTGCCGTGGGTCGATGACGTCATCGTGATCTATATAAACGCCCAGGTATGCGATGGGGGTGAGCCTACAACACACAAGGGCACAAGCTAACCAACACCCGAGGCCCTCCCCTCCACTAGGGACGGACAGGGTCGATCCACTGACCACTGTGCACGACAGACGACCTCGTGCTGGTGGTAGTGGCCACTTCCCTTCTTCCTCAAGCTTCGCCTTCCGCCCTACAACCACCACTGCTTACCCCAAATAGTTAGCTGCAACTGCCATTTCAAGAACTTCTCCGTCACCCTTGCCTTAATTGATCATCCTCATATTCCTTGTCTGACATACATTTGAATTTGTTCGTCCAAATTGGGTTCGAGTCCGACGATGATGGCTTCTTCCATGATGTTGAGTTGGTCGGCTTCAGCTGTTAGTCTGTCATTCGCGATTATATCATTCTTTCAAGGTACTATAGTAATTGGCACTGGTGGATCATATACTCTTTCTTGCTGAGTTTGATCTTTCCATAATCGTATCGTATAGTTCGATGGCTTACGTACGGACGCATGGTTACATGCATGGATATGTATATGCAGGGGCGGTGATGGCCGAGATCACGTTCACGTTCACCAACCGGTGCGGCGGCACGGTGTGGCCGGGGGTGCTGGCCAACTCCGGGAGCGCGGCGCTGCAGACGACGGGGTTCGAGCTGGGGTCCGGCGAGACGCGGTCGCTGACGGCGCCGGCGGGGTGGTCGGGCCGCTTCTGGGCGCGCACGGGGTGCGCGTTCGACGCCGCGACGGGCAAGGGCGCGTGCGCCACGGGGACTGCGGGTCGGGCGAGGTGGAGTGCCGCGGCGGGGGGCGCGGCCCCGCCGGCGACGCTGGCGGAGTTCACGCTGGGCGGCGGCGGCGGCAAGGACTACTACGACGTGAGCCTGGTGGACGGCTACAACCTGCCCATGGTGGTGGAGGCGGCGGCGCCGGGGTGCCCCGTCACGGGCTGCCTTGTGGACCTCAACGAGCGGTGCCCCGCGGAGCTGCGCGCCGGCGCCGGCGGGCAGCAGGCCTGCCGCAGCGCGTGCGAGGCGTTCGGCACGCCCGAGTACTGCTGCAGCGGCCAGTTCGGCAACCCGGATACGTGCCGCCCATCGGTGTACTCGCAGATGTTCAAGGCGGCGTGCCCGCGCTCCTACAGCTACGCCTACGACGACGCCACCTCCACCTTCACCTGCGCCGCCACCGACTACTCCATCACCTTCTGCCCGCCTCGCACCGGCACGCCCAACAGGTTGGTAAAAAAGAGAAGCTTTTGCGTGTGCACCGACTCCAATCCTTTTGGTTTTGGTTTCAGTTTCAGTTTCAGTTTTGCTGCACAACGAAACCTTTCCAGCCAAATGCCTATCATCTACCGAATCCTAGCAGCCAAATTCCAGCTGGAAATTATTCAAATACTTGACGAAACAACAGTTTTGAGGGGAGGTTTCTTTTTTTTTTTTGCAATGTGGCAGAAGCTCATAGTAGCTGACACTGACACTGACGGATATAATGGCCGGAGAATATGATATGAGCATCTCCCGGACGGATTGCTTAGAAAAATACATTTTTTTGACCCAAAAAAAAAGAAGCATCAAACTGGGATGGAGAAAGGAGGCGCTTTAAATTGTTCGCCTTGCTTCTTTTGCCGCCAGTGCCACCGCCTTTGTTCCTTGCCCACCTTGTATGGTCACCGGTCGCCTCGCTAGTGGCGGTTGAGTTAAAAGCTGCCCCTGCCTAGTTGGCAATGGCACAGCAAGCCATATGCATGCATGGATAGCGCCAGAAAAGCTCGGAATCTCTAATCTAAATATCTAGCCCCTATCTCACAGTCACAGCTGGTTGATCGGTTTTTTGTTTATGACAAATGCTACTGCTAGACATGATTGAACTGAATAATCGTTCTGATCAGAGCCATGCATTTTCTGCGCAGTCAGAAGGCGACCAGGGATCCGTTGCCGACGCCCAAGGACGTGCAGCTCGAGGGCGACTCGTGGCTGGCGAGCCTGGCCACCGGCGAGACTGACGCCGCGACGTCGACGGCGGCGGCGTCGTTGCTCCTCCAGGCCGCATTGGCAGCGGCCGCGGTCGTTGTCTTGCTTGTTGTATGACCGGATTGCATGCGTGGCACGACGGCGGCTCTTTGATCGGTGGCGGGAGCGGCCGGAAGTTGCTTTCGGATTTAAAAACACGATTGGAGCAGCAGCAGCAGCTAGCTAGGATGAGGACGGCGAAGCATATATTCTTTTAGCCTTTTGCATTGTTGTGGATAGAGAGGCTGTTTGTTGGGCAAGGTGGCGGTTATAGGCTATAGCTTCTAGCGCTAGAGATGCAAGCGGACCCATAAAATTAAGCTTATATGACATGTGGGTCCATGAGCTGGTCGGCCTACATCCCTATCTAGCGCTAGTGTGCTACTGTGATCCGGTCGGTCAACAAGCACGCTCTGCATTCATTTATTTTCCTCTTAGTCAGTCTTAGCAAAACATGTCACTCCATTTCCTTTTTGTGTATACATTGTTTCTTTACTTCTTCTTTTTTAATCTTTCTTGTCACATGCAGTATGTTAAGTTTAAAGAGTTATAATAGTAAATATCAGCACGTTCTATTGTCATGATGATTTTGTGTTTTACTTACCTCCTTGAAAGTGTTGAGATATCAACGAGGGCAACTCTTTTGACATTCCTTGGCATTTGTTTGGCTAAAACTTCTTATGCTTTACTTCCAATACCAAGAGTGTGGTATCACAGAATAGTGATAGCCAGGATTTCATGTTTTCAAACACAGAATCCCATTAAAGGAGTGAGACTTGATAGATAATGCTATTATGGTGATCAATCACCACAATTCATTAGATATGAAGAGTCAGCAGAAAAGAAAACGGCCGCAGATCTTAATTTTAGAAGATTCGGATGGCCCACAGAGATATGGCAGCAGAAGGGAAAAATAAAGGGATTTGCAATCCTATAGGCGTTTTTCATTTTTTCTTTCGGGCGATTGATGGATCTCAATCCAACGATCCAGGTCTTACCCTATTCATCTTCTTTACGTTGCCCCGACCATGCCTCTGTGGCTCTGTCTGCTATACTCATAGATGGGAGCATGGCAAATCACTTAAGGAAGAAAAAGAAATAGAAGTAAATTTTCATGGCAATCGAGGGGCACTGGGCCATAATCCTATCCATTAAGACAAGCCATAAGGACAGCACATGCCGGAACAGTTATTATATTCATGTTAATGAGGTGCAGAAGAATGCAGTGTGCAAGTTATAGATGGACTTGGATTCAGACAAGGAAAGGCATCTCAAATCAATGCAACATGCCAACATAGCCTAGCTGCTACATCGGAGCAATCCACCACTTCATTACAACGCATTCGGCCTAACAATTTTGTGGTTATACTTAATAACATAAGCAAAATGATTGTTCAGTAAAAATGGAGCAAAGAGCTAGAGAGGAATACTTTTCGTGTGCGGAGATCCACTGACCACCCATGATGTGTGTTGGCTGGGATGGAAGTTTGCACTGCATCAAGTAGAGCATTAAACAAGTTAGAACCAATAATCATTCCCCGTTGCGACATGTAACTGCAACTAGCACCCTAGCGGTGGATGACATGCCTTTGGGATTCAAGAACTGGATGGCGAGATCCCGGCTTTCCTCTGCAGCCTCCTGTTCCGTGGTCGCCGTTTTGTGGGCGGCCTTCTTCTTCCTGCAGGAAAGCCGAAGCTTTCCCGCGATTTTGCGATGGAGCGATTTATGGGCTAGCCCCAAGCTGGTTTCGATGGGCCGGCCCATCTCACGCTCGTCGCCGCAGCCCACGTTTGGCCCAATGGACCGGACGACATCCCCGCTTCGTCTCCGGCTACATAGCACGAACAGCGAGGGATCCCTCCCACAAAAAAACATCGAAGAGGATCTTTTACCTCCATACAAACCCTAACTCCAATCGAGGGAGAGGCAAGCGGAGCGGCGGCGGAGACGATCTTCGAGCGGCGATGGTGAGCTCAGCGCCCGCACCCTCCTCGATCGGCGTTGCAATGCTTAATTTCGATGGACTTATGCGTGCAGGAGGGCAGTAAGCAGCAGGCCACCAGCCTCGACGTCGAGAGGCAGCCGGGGCCGGTCGGCGGCGGCACGACGGGGTCGGGGAGGGGCCGCCGCCGGCGCGCGTGGACGGAGGAGGAGCTCGCCCGGTACGCGGTCCAGCGCCGCCGCGAGTACCTGCTCTCTCTGCTCGGCACGATCTGGATGCCAATCATTACCCTGGTTTTGTTCATCGGCCCCTTCCTCGTCACCTCCTGGACCCAGGACGTCCGCATCACCTGGTGGCTCGTGGCGTTTTTGTTTCTCTTCGTATCCTTTCACTGCTTTCGCTCCCATGACAGAGACTACGGCTACCACCCCGAGGTCGTCACCCAATCCGGCGCCGACCATTGCTAAAGCTGCCGGTTAGGACGTCGACTATGCTGTTTAGTCAATTTAAGAGGTCATCTGTTTTCTTTGGTAGGACAAAGCGATATGCAGAAATCGCAAGTTTCTAGAGATCAGAACTTTTTCCCTCATCTAGCAACTATTTAGAGCATCATGAGCGAGGCTTTGTTTGGACTTTGAAAGCACCAAGTAGAAAAAAAAGGAGTTTTCAAAATGTGATATGGCACTTGTTGCACCATGAGCGTGGTGGCGCCCCCCTAGAGTGATATGGCATCAGAAGAGAGAAAAAAAAGGATTTGTTATCCAACAAGTGCTTGATTTATTTTTGCTCTTTTTTTCAGGCGATTGCCCTGCATGTCTCATTTCGCTTGTCATGAGCCGTCGAAATTGCTCTCAACCATAGTAAAAAATTTGATCAAATAATTGCTAACTAAATAAGACATAGGTAAAAAAAAAATGGCATATAGGAAAATTGGAGCACTGTGGCCACAGATAAGTCTGGGAGCTGAATCAATTATGAAACGGTTAATTGAACAAACGATAGATAGCAATCGGTTGATTTCATTAAGGTACAGATACCGGCGTACCCAATTGGTTAATGATTTGAGCAAGAACATCTTGTAGCTCTGAAGTTACACAAAATTAGTGTTCATAAGTCATCAAGATAAAACAATATCTGCCCTAAAAAAACAAAAGGATATAAAAAATGTGTAGGGATAAGTTTGACCAAACTTGACTCCTATCAACATGGCTGATGCATCATATATATCCATTTCTTATTATCATCTTCACTATTTTTAAGCTTTCTTTAAACACACACCTAACCTAGGGATAACCCAACAAGATAGTAACTGAATATATGCATAATTTGGCACATGATAAAACTATTGCTAGATTCATAGATGGGAGCATAGCAAATCACTAATGGAAGAAAAGAAATACAAGTAAATTTCCATGGCAATCTAGGGCACTCGGCCAAATCCTACCCATTAAGACAAGCCATAAGAACAGAACGTGCTGGTACAGCTATGCAGAAGTGTGTAGTGTACACGTTATAGATGGGCTTGGATTCAGGCAAGAAAAGGCATCTCAAATCAATGCAACATGCCTATTGGCTTATTACATCGAGCAATCTACCAGTTTATTACAAGGCATTTGGCCTAACAATTTTGTGGTTTTACTTAATAAATAACATATATATTATACAAGCAAATGATTGTTCAGTAAAATGGAGCAAAGAGGCGAGGAATACTTTTTCGCCTGTGGAGATCATGTGTTGGCTGCGATGGAAGCTTGCACTGCATCAAGTAGGGTACTCCCTCCATCCCAAATTATAAGACGTTTGACTTTTTAATCCAAGTTTGACCATTCGTCTTATTAAAAAATTTATATAAATATTACCAAATTTAAGTTATTTTTAAAGAACTATTATTAATAAAGCAAGTCACGATAAAAGAAGTGATATTTTTAAAAAAAATTTAAATAAAATGAGTGGTGTGTCAAAAAAAATCAAATGTCTTATAACTAAACAAGTTACAACCAATAATATAATCATTCCCCGTTGCGATATGTAACTGCAACTAGCACTCTAGCAGTGGAGTGCATACCTTTGGGACGTCCTTGAAGATGTTGACCTCCTTGATTGCCGGGATGGTGTTGACCCTTGCCGACATGCACATAGCGGGAAAGCTTCACCTTCTTCCCAAAGTCGCAGCTTTTCCTGCGATTTACGAGGCTCACCCGACAGGCCGGCCCATCTCATGCTGGTTGCCGCAGCCCACGGTCAGCCCAATGGACCAGACGACATCCCCGCTTCGTCTCCGGCTAAATAGCACGAACAGCGAAGAGGAAAGTGAACGGAAGAGGAGTCGCCTTGCATTGTATTGTACCTCCATACAAACCCTAACTCAATCGAGGGAGGGGCGAGCGGAGCGGCGATGGTGAGCACTGCGCCCGCAACTCTCCTCGATCAGCTTTGCAATCTTTCTTATTACCACGCTTAATTTCGCTGGACGACTTACGGTTGCAGGAGGGCAATAAGGAGCAAACCACCAGCCTCGACGTCGAGAGGCAGCCGAGGCCGGTCAGCGGCGGAA
Source organism: Chrysopogon serrulatus (assembly GCA_015844335.1). NCBI lineage: Eukaryota > Viridiplantae > Streptophyta > Magnoliopsida > Poales > Poaceae > Chrysopogon > Chrysopogon serrulatus. The sequence continues at coordinate 88,459 of JADLZL010003970.1, forward strand.
CGACGGAGTCGGGGGGGGGCCGCCGCCGGCGCGCGTGGACGGAGGAGGAACTCGCCCGCAGACGCGGTGCAGCGTCGCCGCCGCCAGTATTTGTTCTCCCTGATCGCCATAGTCTGGATGCCAATCATGACTCTGGGCTTATTCATCATCCCCTTCCTCGTCACCTCCTGGACCCAGGATGTCCGCATCACCTGGTGGCTCGCGGCGTTATTGTCAGTCTACGTCTCTTTTGACTGCATCCGGTCTCATGATAGAGAGTACGGCTACCACCCCGAGGTCGTCACCGTGCCGCCCACCCAATCCGGCGCCGATCATTGCTGAAGCTGCTGATGAGGACCATGCTATTTATAGTCAATAAAAAGGTTATCTGTTCTCTTTGGTAGGATAGTGTATGTCTTATTCTAAGCGTATAGCCTAAACATTGCTTAAGAATTTTGACAGGTTAGATTGTTAGAAGTAGACTTGCTGATGCGTGGCGCAGGATGCAGCAATATCATTGCTGGAGACCGCGTGAGGCAGTCAGATTATTTTTACCAAGGATTTTGCATGTTTGTGTGAGGTTCATCTTGACGTGCCAAATCAGATAGGACTTCTATGCGCGCATATGCATGTTTGGAGGAGCACGTAAAGTACTAAAGTGCACATCAGAGTACAATGTTTCTCTTTTTTGTTTGGTTTTGAGGAAACCGTTTTCATTTTCCTTTGTTTGGTTTTGAGGAAACCGTTTTCAGCGGATCGGGTTCGGTGCAGATATCCGCGGGTTTCGGTTCTTACGGGTTTGGTTTTGGGGATGATTTCTCACCCACGGTTTTCGAAGTTCGAGGCCCCGAAACTGATCGGGTTCGGTTTCGGGTTTGGTTTTCCACCCGTGGATATCCAAAATAAATTATTTGGAATTAAAACTCATATTTTACAACATGCTAATAATAACTTGTTTACTTTGATTATTAATTTATTCTAAGTTAACTATGAAAATATTTGTTATTTGTTGCCTCTTGTTCATACATATGAATACTTGTTTACATGCTAATAATAACTTGTCCATCCGGATGACTTTCTAGCTTGAAATTTATTATTTTTATATCTCATAAACGAATTCGAGTTTCGACAAGATATTTTGCAAGGTTGTGTATCATCATATCACCTATATGTGTGATTTTTTTTGTGAATTTAGATGACTTTTTTACCGTGGTTTACACGGGTTTTCATGGGAAGTTAGTTTGCACTATATACATTCACTTTATTATAAGCAAATCCAATCCCTTTCGTTTTATTTGTTATGTCTTTCCCTTTGAACCGTTGGGTCATAGAGTGCAGGTCGACCCTTTTTCCGGTCGTTCTGCGTGAACGGGGGCTGTGGACGATTCCCTACGGGGCAAAATAGTTTGGACTTGGATTATTGATCAGACAACTTTTAACCGGCAAGAGCGTAGTAAAGGACTGTAGAGAAGAAAATTAAATAGATGGTATAAAGTCAATGTGCAGTACACAACCATTATAGTTAAAAAAGTGAAAAAAGTGAAACTAATTTTGTTAGTCCATAAACTGATCAGGTAAAGAATGTTTTTTAACTCATATTTCTTAACATGTTAATCTAATAATTAAACTACGTACATCATTGTAGAATATAGAGCAATGACATTGGCATATATTAATGTGTGGTCGAGGTGATAACATTGCATCGATGGTAGGTTAAAAGCGTCCGATGCACATTGCAGTTATTTAAAATTATCAACTTGGGTGGCGCGACTGGATTAAATCATTTCTAAAAACAAACTAATAAGCTAAAGATGAAATGTCTTATTTTCATGAGAGAAAAACAGTGTTGCAACACAATTAGCACTCTTGATATGGAATGGGGATGTTAGAATATTTTTTTATAGCCATGGTTACTGGTGATGAGAGCATATGGTCTGTATGTGCCATGCGTTAGCACCACCGCTGAGATGAAGCAGATAGGTGGCTACGACAACTGTTGCTTAACATGATCAAATATGTTATCATATAGGCTTGTACAAAACCCTGTGCAACGCACAGGCATTTATCTAGTGTTTATAGAAAGTCCTTATTGCTCTTACTATGTTCCCAATACAAAGCGGGTTTCGGATATCCATTCGGGTTTCGGGTATCCACGGTTTTGGTTTTGGGGACAGATTATCACCCGAATCGGTGTTTGGTGCGGTTTTGGTTTTTGATTTCGGGTTTCGGTTTTGGGGGCCCAGCAATTCTATCCGATCTGAACCCGCACCATTGCCATTATGATTTATGAGGAAGGACCCAACTAAAGCAGTCCATATGGGCCAACCAGATCAAAGATCCATGAAACCAGTGTGATTTAGCAAGCCGCACGGCCCAAAAAAATGTGCCGTCGGGCAACGGGCTCATATCGTGGGCCAAGAATAGAATAATAGCGTGAGCGGCAGCCCGCGTGCTCTCCTTGTTCTTTTGTTCGCAGGCCCCCAGTTCACCGGGAACATTGACGCCATGAGCCCATGACCTTCGAACTCTCCTTGCCTACCAGTAGCGAGCGCTCTAAAAAAAAGTAGCAAACCACAGTAAAATCGGACCTACAGCCGCCCAACTTCGAAAAGCAAGAAAATACAGTCAAACTTCAGATTCTCCTCCTCAAACTCTAAAATCAACGATTGATTTCCTCATCAAAATATAAACAAGAAATCTTGTCATATGAACTCTTTTTGTGAATCTTGTCATATACCTCTTTGCCCTTGTTTGCGTGGTTCTGAAGATGATTTTGCCTTTTTTTTAAGTTATAAAAAGATCGGTAAATATTTGGTAAGGTATTTATGCCTATATTATAACAGGTCTGTGGGTAGGGACGTAGGGTGGTTGGACAACTGTGCTAGAGCGCGGTGGCACTGGGAGAGGGGCGGCGGCGGTAGGGTTTGGGATGGCGGCAACGCAGGGAGAGGAGAGGGAAGGGGCACCGGTGCTAGAGAGAGAGAGGTAGAAGAGGCGATGTTACGAGGAGCGGAGAGGGGATAAGCCTTTCAGTTGTTTTTCTGTTTAAAATCGAATAGATACAAATTGTAACACCCCAGGTGTTAGTCACGAGCTAAGCACTGAGATTGGAGTTAAGCAACGTACGTCAAGTAATAATCTTAGTATCTAGCTCGCATCCCTCTCCATCTACCTTGATCATTGGAGAAGTTTCGTGAAGATTGGAATCAATTAGTCACATGAAGTGATAAGCTTTATCCTCGCTTGAAAGACCTTATCAAGTGCATGAGTATATAGAGATTCAACAAGTCATGCAACCTTGTACATTAACTCTACAACAAAAGTCATGAAGGGTTCATATTGAGCAAGTGCCCGAAAAATGCTTCTATGTGATGTTTTGACCGCTTTTGTACCTTTTCTTTAAAATGCAAAGTGGACGTTCCGGCACGAATCTCCGCAATTACTTGTTCAGATTCTACATATTGATCATTTTGCACTAGAATCAAGCTTTTTAACGGAATATTCACACTATGTAGAATATCCTGACTCTGAATAGTTACATGCAAGTCTATATAGCATAGAAAAGCAGGCTGCCCATGACGGGTACGTGTGGGGTGAACCAAATCCTCATTGAATTGGATTTTTCCATTCGAGGGGGATCGTATAAGGTCGGCAGTACCCCAGTATGAAAAGTTTTTAATGAATACTCCCCACCAGTATGAAAAGTTCTTAAAAATGTTGCAACATGCTTGAGTACCTGTTTAACAGAGAGTTTTGGATGGTAATTACTGAAGAAGAGCATACCAAAAGAAGTTTGTTGACAAGGTGTTGACATCTATTTTTGACCCGTAATCGACATGTTGAAAGCCGCGTTTTGGGGAATTATCTCCTAATCTACTTGGCTAATGTCCCTGGGTCTTAATCAAAGTTAGAGAGTTTTGGATGGTCTACAAGTTTGTTATTTGGCCCATTTGCAGATTCGGCCCTGAAGGTGTCCAAAAGCCGCTCGGAATTGATGCCCGCCACTGTTCGGCAGTGGGCCCAAGAGGGGGTACGTGGTTACCATGCAGGAGTTCACCTCCTCCATTGCTGCCACCTCGCCCACCTCCTCTGCCAGTGCCTGCTGCCTCAATGGGGAGAGGACGAGCCGTTCCCAGACGCTCTCCCACTCGCCTTTGCTTGCCTCTCGCCCTTCCACCTTGCTCTCGCTCTTGGAGCTCCGAACGCAGCTCCTCCCGAGCGATGCCTCCATGGCCACCACGGAGCTCCCATCGCCACAGCGCTGTAGCCCCTCCGGTCCTCCTCCTCTCTGGGGAGACATCCACAAGCGCCGCCGCTGCGTCACGGACCCGGTGTGTCACTTCCCCCCGAGCCCGGCCGGGGACTGCGTCGCCACCATTGCGGCCGCCGTCTTTGCGCACGTCGCGGCCGGTAGGGCCACGTCGGGCCCTAGCGGGTTGAGCTGCAGGCTCCCCCGAGGCGCGCGTGGGCCAGGCTACCGCGTGGCTCTCTTTGCTCCCGCCCTAGGCCAGCCTGCGAACAGCACCGGCCAAGCTCCGCCCGCCGCCGGCTACCTCCGCTCGGCCTCTGTTCTAAGTGAGGAAGAAGGAAGAAGGGAGTCAATCGTAAATAGAAACTCTTTTCTAGATTTTTATGCAAAGTCTATGACCTATAGCTACAGTGCCAAACAGTACCAGAGGACTGTTGACGGTGGATAACGTCAACATTCATTAGAACTTTAGACACAAGAGAATACATGAAAACACACTAGTCTAGGGTTTTAACTGACAATTTCCACGAGTTTTGCATATTCTATATTTTTCAGGGATTATTCTAGAAAAGCTGAAAAGAGGGATTCAAGTGTAAAATAAACGCGAAACTTATCCGCCACGGGAAATATCACGATTGGACTCGGGGAAGACACCCGAAGCAACGGGGGGCCAGGAGGCCGCCGGGGGGGCCGACCGGCCCCACCACCCGGCGGCGCCCTCTGCTAGGGTTTGCCCCCTCCTTCTGGAAGCTTCCTCCACCGCCTCTCCTGATGCATCTCGGCCCTTGGTTAAGTCGGTTTGATCCTGCGGCGCACGCGCATCCCACCGGACTATAAATATGTGGGTAGACCCCCCTGGAGAGAGCCAATTCATTATTCATCAAAGGCCTCAAGCCATCAAGCATCAAGAAGTCTTCAAGTTCATCAAGAGCCTTCTAGTTTATAGTTCTAGTTAGTTAGATTAGAAGTAGAGGAGATCTAGTTCTTCATCGGGATCTGGAGCCCCCGGTGTTTGTCTAGAGCGCAGGAGTTCGGTATAGTTCTAGTTCTTTCTTTCTTATTGTATTCATTATTCAGATTAAGGAGACATTATTCTTAATAGTTCATATGTTCTTAATTGCAATAGTCATTGTCTACTTTGATTATATGTCTAGTTTAGTTAGTTTGATCTTATTGAATTCATGTAATTGCTCGTATAGCGTTTATCCAAGTGTACAATGGGTAGATGATAGACAATATGTAGACGTGGTGTCTAGATATCTTGTTTGTTCGCAAGTGCACCCCACGACATACCGGGGACGTGTGGTAGTCCGCGTAGGTGACAGCTTCACGTTGGTTTCTCTCGTAGTCCACCCTCCGTGTGTAGGACAGCCAGGCACCGATCGCTGAAGTTGGATAATGACTCTGTTTCACATTCTTCCTAGTTGATGCCCCCTTACATGTGATCATGATATAGGATTGACTTAGCGATGATTACTAGATGTAATTGCACTAATTAGAGTTATTCATTGATGTAGTTATAGAATTACCTTAGACAATTGACTCCTTAGTTTATCCATTGGCTAACTGTTGACATTTCTAACGTCGCTACTAGAAATAGAGGTAAATCCCTATCCCCGGCAACGGCGCCAAAAATTCTTGTTGGTATTTCTTATGCACAATTAAAATATGAAAGATTCCACAAGCGCCACGTAAAACCATTGTAGCATTTTACCGGGAGTATTCCGGTATCGTTATTTATATTTTACCCTTTGGAAAACAATAGATAGAGACATTGATAGTTCACCATCATGTATCTACTAACTAATACACCAACTAGATTAAAGTAGGGGTAAACGATAGATTGATGATAGGAATTATGCATATATGATGACACACACGAGAGAATTCTATGATAAAAGAGTAAATAGCTAAAGTGAGATGACAACGGGAGAGTTCAAGGTTCCTAAATACTTCTCTATTACTTGGGTTCTATAATAACTGATTTATGGAAGGTAAAGCAATCACACAATAACACTTCGGGACATCGAGAACACTAGTCACGGAAAGGGGTGAGAAAGGGACTAGGAAGCTCCGACTACGGTCCTACAAACACCAACCCTAACATGGTGGAATACGTCGGCCGTCGTGGGCTGTCACCACACAGGGCTACCACAACTATATGTTGGACTAGGTGCAATCTCGGGTAATATATAGCCTAGACTCCATGTCTACACTACCAATTACTACCCTAGTCACAATTAATAACTAGAGCACCCGATACGGGCGGAGATCCTATGCTAAAGTATAACAACTATACTAACCAATTAAATGTAATGCATAAAAGTAAATAGAGAAGATAAAATATATTAAAGCATAAGTCTTACAAAGAATAAATACAAAGACATACCAAAACTCTGATGACTCTTCCGAAGACTCCTCCGGAACCTGGGCGTAGCGCCGCTCTCCCTAACTCTCAACTAGAACTACATTGGAAAGTCTAGCCCCAATTCTCTAGAGATGAGAGGTCATCCATTCGAGGGACGCCTCTACATCTCCAATAATGTGGTGCCCTTAGAGAGGGGGTCTACCTCTTTATTTATAGTCTAGAAAAGCCTCCACCTCTTCCGGGACGGGCGATGTGGGACTAATTCGACTTCGGCAACGGTGGAGGTGCAAACCCTAAGGCGGTTGGAGGCCGTCCGTCGAAGCGGCCCTTGATTGGGCTCGGAGGGCGCCGGGCGGCCCCTGGGTGGGGGCCGGGCGGCCCCACCCCTCAGAGCAGGTGGGCCCCACCTTCGGTACATCGCCTTCCGGTGCCTTCTAGAGTCTTCTAGTGTTGGTTTTGGTGTAGAATTGATATCTTTTGACTCCGGACTCCGAATATAGCAAATGATATGTCCGTTTTGATCGTCTCGACGAGCCCGTCGCAATGGTGTAGTCCAATTCATCATTTGAGATACTTTTATTCTGTGTAAAATTAGATATACCTGTAAAACGATCAAGAACAACACAACTCGTGGAACTCGTTCGAATCGAACCCTACAATTATGCTTTATGGTTAATATCATGTTATATTGAGCAATAGTTGATGGTATAAAATAGGCGTTAAGACCGTCAACACTAACTATGATTATGACTAGACAATGCTCTGATGATTATCTATATAATTATGATACTTGATTATGCTATCACCCGTATTTATCTATATTTATCTTGTGACCTCTCGCCCCTGTTATGAGTAGAGTAGATGACATTGGTAATATCACTTATTCATTGTATATACTTTCTTATCAATATAATAGATAGAGTTTAAGCTTTTCCAGTGGTATAAATATAAATCGACAACCTGGTAGAACTCTCCTAGGTAAAATGCTACAATGGTATAATTATCTGTCCGCTTGTAGAACCTATTTTAGTTTATATACATATCTCTGCCTAGTCATATTAAATAATACATGTAAATCTATATTTGCTTCTTAGCATTACAATTAGGGATGATAACTTAATTCATGCTTAGGAATGCTAGTGATAAAGAAGTGGCTAGTTGCTAATGACAAGTTAATTTAAATACTATGCATTTCTAATCTTGTTAATTTGTAGCGACGTTAGAAGTGCCAACAAGCATTTTTGGCGCCGTTCGAAGGGAAGGCACAATAAACTTAGGAAATATTGATAAACATATATACAACATGGATAAAGTCATATTACCAATCGATCTCTAACTCAAACAGTACACCCTTCGTTGTTATCATTTGCTTATCTTATGCAGGGTGATGAATGAATGGTTTTTCTCTTCCAAAGAACTTCACTGACGATCCTGAGAAACTCCTTAGAAAGAAGAAGTTTGTAGAAGCAAGGGATAAATTCGAGTCACCATCAAGAACATCCGCTGCTGCTCAAGCTAGCTCTTCAGAGGAGCCAGCTCCAACATTGGAAGAAGAATTTGAAGAACAAGTAGAAGAATGAACAGAAGATAAATTAGGAGAAAACCTAGCTCCTGTGCTTGAAGACATGGCTGAGAAGACACTGCGTGAGTTCTCTGCCCCAACAACAGTAAACATCCAGACTGGACTAGCAGTCAACACTGGGGAGAATGGATTCGAGCTCAAGCATGCTCTCATCACCATGGTTCAAACCAGCCAATTCTGTGGAAAAGCTCATGAAGATGCAAGTGCATATCTACAACACTTCCTAGAAATCTGCAGCACGTTCACGATCAGAGGAGTACCAAGAGATGCTATTTTACTCCGCCTTTTCTCGTTCTCATTATTGGGGAAAGCTAAGCAGTGGTTCTACATCAACAAAGATAAGAACACTACATGGGACCTGTGCTCAACCGCTTTCCTGGCAAAATTCTTTTCTACCGCCAAGACGAATGCTCTGCGTGGGAAAATTGCAAGTTTCCATCAACAACATGATGAATCATTCACTGAAGCATGGGAAAGATTTCAGAACTACATAGAAGACTGTCCTCATCATGGGATAGAGGAGTGGCTATTAATACTGACTTTCTACCACGGGCTTGTCTCTAGCACCCGTGAGTCTATTGATCTTTGCAGGCAGGGGGGAGCTTTCTGTCACTTAAGCTCTCGGATGCTAAAGCACTCGTTGAGAAGATGGCCTCAAATTTAAGGCTGTAATGAAGAATTACTCAGCCCCACAAGAAAGGAGGAGGAATCCATCATCTCAAGGAAACTGACATGGTCACTACCAAGCTAGACCTCATTATGAAGAAGCTCAATATAGAGAAGAAAGAAGTCATGCACATCAATGATTCTCATATGACATGTGAAGAATGTGAAGACTACGGGCACTCAGCTATCAGCTGCCCTACACTACAAGAGGATGTGAACTTCATCAACAACAACACCTACTATTATCCTCAACAAAACCAAGGGTGGAATCAGCAACCTCGATAAGGTAATTACCAAGGTAACAACCAAGGTAATAATTTTAATAATTACAATCTTCCACCTTTAAGAGATTTAGTTGCTAATCAATCTAAATTGTTGGATCAAATGACTAGAAAGATAGCTTCAAATGATAAAGCATTAGAAAACATAAATACTAGATTAGACACCTTTGCTTACGCTATAAAGAATCAGCCACGACTTTAATAAATTGTTAGAATCATAATTAGCTCAACTAGCTGGCTGGCTTTTCCTCCATTCGAGAAAGGTAAGATTCGAGCCAACAGGAAGATTTAGAAACTGCTAATCTTGTTGATATTCACAATGCAACCCAATACCATATTGAGCTGCTGCGGAGATACGATTGGATTGACCACTCTCTACCTGAGAAGATGGAAGACCCTAGAAGGCCTGTCATTCCTATCGCTATAGGATGTCATAGCTTCCCGGAGGCTATCTGCGATTTCGGCGCTAGTGTCAACATTATGCCCAAAGTAATCTATGAGAAAATATTAAATGATCCCCCTGTTGTACATAAATATGCATTTGCAGCTTGCAGATCAGTCCATTAGCTACCCTGAGGGAGTACTAGAAGAAGTTGTCATTAGAGTGGGTCAATCATACATCCCAGTTGATTTCATGGTCATGGAGACAGGAGTAGATGAGAAGGCACCCATAATTTTAGGCAGACCATTCTTATGCACAAAAAAACCATTATCTGTACAGAGTACGCCAAGATCGTCCTATCCATTAAGGACAAGAAAAAAAGATTCACATTCAAGAACCGCGTCCTAAAAGCTCCTGCAGCCCCGAAGCAATTCCATCAACAAGAAGAGCAACTACAGTAGTCAGTGCCGAAGAAAAGAAACAATAGAAGCAATAGAAGATGGAGGGAGATCAAGAATGCACCTGATGAAACTACTCAACTAATCACTGCTCTCAATACAGAAAATGATCATATGCTACCCAAGCCATTTCCGACAAAGAGAGGTGATCCAGGTATATCAATTATTGAATGCACGATCAAAGACACCACCTTCGCCAACACCATCTGCGACACCGAATCAGGCTGCAACGTAATGTCAAAACAGGTATATGATGATTTATTTGATAATTTACCTCTATACCCAACATTTATTCGATTTGCGGATGGCGGATCAATCACCGAGGTTCCCACGAAGGAGTGGTCAAGGATGTCATGGTAGGAATTCAAGGGCAATATATACTGCAGATTTTCTAGTTCTTGATATGCGAGGGGAGACAATGAATCGGGAAGACCATTTTCTACACCGCCAACGTGAACATCTACATCGGTTCGGACGGATCCACTTCAACTTGCCCTTTGGAAAGGTACATTTGTCAATTTAGAACACTTGTTAACCAGGAACAGATCGGGGAAGCAACGCGACGGAAGAAGACACCAAGGCCATGATCAAACCGTCGACCTCTCGTAGGCTGGGAAGAATTTTTTACTACGGCAAGATTGTGAAGTATGAAGACTGCTACAAGGAGCAAGAAGAGAGCACACAAGCACCACTTATTTGGAGTGAGTGGGAAGCGTGTTTGAAAGAATGGACCAAGTCGCCAAAGCAAAAAAAAGAAATCCTAGCACATCTAGAAAAGTGGGAGAAAGAAAACATAGTCAAGAGTTGGAGATAGAGAAGAGAGAAGCGGGAGAAACAGTAAAAGAGATAGAAGGAGAAAGAAGAAGCACGTCTTTGCACCACCACGAGACGGGGAATTGACTGAGGTGACCTCAGACAATGAACCCACTAAGTAAGTATCCTCCTCTGTCTAAGTCCTATCGGTAGACTTTAAATTCCGTACCCTAGCCATAAAGATAGAATGATAATTATCTACTTAAGTTCACTAGTGAGTTTTTTTTTACCTTAATATATAATAGCATAATTAAGCCCCATGTAATTAAACTTATGGGATCCCCGTAGGAATATTTCTTGTGGTGGCATAAAAATAAAAAAATAATAATAAAAAATGGCATTCATATTTAATTCTGCATCATGAGCAGAAAATTCAAAAAAGAGAGAAAAAATAAAATCACGCTAAAATCTGGCAATATAAAAATTTGCTCATGAAGATAATCAATTACTCTTTGCCTGACCGCTAACCCATTATTAAAATCGAGCCTCGAGTTTTGGTTTCTCTGTTTGGAGTGTATTTATGCAGGAACAAAATTATAACAAGGAGAGAGTCTATCAGTGGCAACCACCAGGTCTGCTATTGTCTAGCTCGCTCTGAAGGACATCTACACCAAGTATTACAAACATCCGGCTTGGGGAAGGAGTATCCCTAGTTATCGGTGACTACACCTAGGCGATTATTAAATTTACTTTATATCTATTCATAAAATACTAAAAAATATATGGGCACATGAAGGTCCACGGAAGTCATAGAGTCTTTTGTTAGGTTATAAATTCAAAACGAAAAAAATATATATATAAAAATACATAATTATTCAAAAACCAAATAAATATTTAGTTATAGTATATTTAGGTCGGTCTAGACTAGAGTAATTAAAAACTTGATGAACATTAAAAATTTTATTTTGGAGATGATGAATAGTTGCTCTGTTGTCATCCTTGCCAAGTACCTAGTTGCCAAACTTAAATTTTTTTCGAGTTTTAAACACTTCTTTGTTTTTGATTGGAGAATTTACTCGAACCTGAATTGTGGAGGCATAAATTTTTATTTGAGTCTAGGTGGTTGATCGATATGGTTCATGAAGGTTGAGCCGCTATTTATCTTATTCCTAGCATTACTAAGATCTGGAGGTTTATTTTGAAAATTTAAAATCTACATGATGAGCTCTTGTATGACAAAATATGAATTCCTACCAAAGCTAGAAATAATATTCTTAGAAGATAGGAAGTCTTTTCACATTTAAGCTGCCTGCTTTGTATTGAGTTCATCAACTTTGTGTTGTATACTTTATGAGAGTCTTGTCATGCTTTTTTAAAACCAAGATCACTTACACACTCCAGTCCACATATGCATTATTCCTACCCCCGGGAGTAAGCGCACTCATTCACATATTTTCCATCTATGTTCATCACTAAAATATTTCTCTCCTACACTGGGAGAAAACATAAAAAATATATACCCTATAGGAAAACCTCTGTCTTTAATGCTCTAAGTCCTGACTGTATCTCTCTAATTGGTTATTATATTCAATGGATGCATGTGGCCATGCAAAAGATTATAAAAAAATGAGAAGAAGGGAGTAAAATGGACAAATGTCCTAGCAATTTAAGCAACGGGTAAAAGATGTCCACCTCCCTGATTTAAAATAATAAAGATTGCCCATGTTTTTTCTAAGAAAAGTTTCAAGAGAGTTATCTCCAAAGAGCAAAAGTAGAATTAGAATTAGCCACAAATACCATATATACACCTATCCACCATATTCCATACACATGCACATCTTGGTTTAATTGTATGCCTTGATTCTCTGTGGATCTATTAGTTGACTTTACAATATATGCATTGCAAGTATGCCTACCCTTATTATTGTCGATCCTATAAGCTCTACCATATATATATCCTTAGCTGTAGGGGGGCATAACATCACCAATGCCTTAAGGAAGAACCATAAATACCATTTACATTGAGAGACTTGAGGGTGTCATACAATGAAGCTCTGAGTTTTATTTTAAAAACTTATGAAAACTCTGGAATGTTAGCACTACGAAGAATTCGAGACATAGCGCTTGACTTGATTGTTCTATCTTTTGATTGCTCTATCTTTTGATTGCTCAAGACTTATGCAAAAGCTGTAAAGCCCTATAGTTAAAGGTAGAATGGGTAAGTTTGAAGGTTAGAACATATCTTTGCTTAATCAGGGAGAAATATCTTTGTTTGAAAGCGTGTGTACTTGGAAAGATTAACAACATTGTAGCAACTCCTGATCCAAATATAATAAAAATTAGGCTTAGTTTGTTTGCCAAGGGACTGGCAAAAGGTAAGCGTGGGGGAGTTGTTGACGGTGGATAACGTCAACATTCATTAGAACTTTAGACACAAGAGAATACATAAAAACACACTAGTCTAGGGTTTTAACTGACAATTTCCACGAGTTTTACATATTCTATATTTTCCAGGAATTATTCCAGAAAAGCTGAAAAGAGAGATTTAAGTGTAAACTAAACACGAAACTTATCCGCCATGGGAAATATCACGATTGGACTCAGAAAGACTCCGGAAGACACCCGAAGCAACAGGGGGGCCAGAGGCCGCCAGGTGGGGCCGGGCGGCGCCCCTGCTAGGGTTTGCCCCCTCCTTCTGGAAGCTTCCTCCACCGCCTCTCCTGATGCATCTCGGCCCTTGGTTAAGTCGGTTTGATCCTGCGGCGCACGCGCATCCCACCGGACTATAAATATGTGGATAGACCCCCCTGGAGAGAGCCAATTCATTATTCACCAAAGGCCTCAAGCCATCAAGCATCAAGAAGTCTTCAAGTTCATCAAGAGCCTTCTAGTTCATAGTTCTAGTTAGTTAGATTAGAAGTAAAGGAGATCTAGTTCTTCATCGGGATCTGGAGGCCCGGCGTCTGTCTGGAGCGCAGGAGTTCGGTATAGTTCTAGTTCTTTCTTTCTTATTGTATTCATTATTCAGATTAAGGAGACATTATTTTTTATAGTTCATATGTTCTTAATTGCAATAGTCATTGTCTACTTTGATTATATGTCTAGTTTAGTTAGTTTGATCTTATTGAATTTATGTAATTGCTCGTATAGCGTTTATCCAAGTGTACAATGGGTAGATGATAGACAATATATAGGCGTGGTGTCTAGATATCTTGTTTGTCACGTGAGTGCACCACGACATACCGAGGCGTGTGGTAGTCGCGTAGGTGACACTACGTTGGTTCCTCACGTAGTCCACCCTCCATGTGTAGGACGGCCGAGGGCACGGTCGCGAAGTTGGATAATGACTCGTTTCACATCCTTCCTAGTTGATGCCCCCTTACATGTGATCATGATATAGAATTGACTTAGCGATGATTACTAGATGTAATTGCACTAATTGGAGTTATTCATTGATGTAGTTATAGAATTACCTTAGACAATTGACTCCTTAGTTTATCCATTGGCTAACTATGATTATGACTAGACAATGCTCGATAATTATCTATATAATTATGATACTTGATTATGCTATCATCCGTATTTATCTATATTTATCTTGTGACCCATGCATTATGAGTAGAGTAGATGACATTGGTAATATCGCTTATTCATTGTATATATTTTCTTATCAATATAATAGATAGAGTTTATAACAAAGCTTTCCCAGTGGTATAAATATAAATTGACAACCTAGTATAACTCTTCTAGGTAAAATGCTACAATGGTATAATTATCTAAAACGCTTGCAGAAACTATTTTAGTTTATATACATATCTCTGTCTAGTCATATTAAATAATATATGTAAATCTATATTTGCTTCTTAGCATTACAATTAGGGATGATAACTTAATTCATGCTTAGGAATGCTAGTGATAAAGAAGTGGCTAGTTGCTAATGACAAGTTAATTTAAATACCATACATTTCTAATCTCGTTAATTTGTAGCGATGTTAGAAGTGCCAACAAGGACTCAGGTTGAATAGCTGGAAGTCCAGGTGCCTGATGCAAAGTACTTGTCTCATTTGGTTTTCTGTTTTTCTTTTTCAAGAAAATGGCTGAAATTTGGATAATTCGTAGTAAATTGTAAAAAAATCGTAAAATAGCAAATGAGGACTTTTTGGAAGTCTTGTGAGTAGATCTATTTAGTTGTATAATATTATTATATATTTTAGTAGAAAGTTTGTGAGGTAAAAATAGATCTTTGCTATCTAGGGTTTGCTTTTGATAAATTCATAACTAATGTTGTAGTACTCCAAATGATGTGAAATTTTAATGGTAGGCTACTGGTAATATATGTGTGCTATGATAAAAATTTGAGATTCATTTCATGCTGTATGTGTGAGTTATTAAAATATCTTGATTGATGTCTAGTAAATGCTTTTAATTGATTAATAATTGAAATAAAAAGGTAAAAATGTAAAATGTGGTTCCACTAGCTTTGAATAATGTTATTGTAACCTGTAGATTCCTAACATGGCCATGTGTTGCTAGAAAATGTGGAGTTTTAGATTTATCTTGCTCTCACATAGTTTATTGCTATAACAGTTTGTCTTTTTTCATAGCGGTTGCTATACTTATTCAAATAATATGAAATTTGGACAGTAGACTTTTGAGATTATATATAAGAAACTGTAATTTATGTAGATTTTACTGTGTATTTTTGCTATATGTTCCATATATGCTCCTTTTCCATCTAATTATTAAGTAAATTGATAAAGGTATGAAAGGAATTTATTTAGGGATGGCCACTACGTTTTTTAGTGTTCATTTGATGTATGTCAACTGTTGGTTACATTGGTTGTGCTCAAGTCTGAGTTTGAAACATAAGTTAAATATTATTTTCTTGAATTTAAGCCTTTTTAGGCAGTTTCTAAAACTTCGAGAATTGCATGACTTAAATGATGTTTTCTGAGAATCTTCATGTTGACAAAGTTGTAGATAACTTCATGATATAGTTGCTGTTAAATTTTTATGACAATAGACTACGTGATTTATGAGTTATGGCTGTGTAAATCTTAGTTTCAGAAATGACTGCTCTCAGGAATTTCTGGACAGTTTAGAGAAATATGCTTGCTTGACTATGTTAACTTGGGAATCATGATGAGATGTTTAAATATGACTTGTAGATAATTTCATAAGCTTCCTAGATTGCCTTCTTGCATGATTTCTGTACGTGTATAACTCCAGTTATGATTAAATCATGCAGCTGCTGTGTGCAGTATAGAGATTGATAGATTCTAGTTTAAGTTGTTTTGCTTGGTGTATAATTGATGTGGCTTATGTCTTTGATGATGGTTGGGTTAGTGTATCTGAGACCTTGTGAGCTTTGTGTCATGCTTGACATGTTTGCTATCTTTATGTTTGGCATGATCTGAATAGCTTGCTCTCTAATATGCTCATATCATCTTGTGTAACTTTATGTTTGTCTTGATTACTGAATGTGATGCATTATCTATTACACTTTCATATATTCATGCATGTGCATCATCGCATGACATTTATGTACGCTAGATGATGAACGTGGTGTTGGAGCCAAACCCGAAGGCGGTGTTTGGTGGACTTATCCTGAAGATTGAAGGACTAAGCGAGTGCCCGAAGGGAGATGCTTGCCAAGCGAGTATCACCTAGCAAGCACGGACTTGGTGTTGGGTTCCAGGCAAGCCCCTGAGTATTTCCTTACCTATGCTTTCTAACAGTCTAATTATGCTTTATGATTAATGCATTAAGTATAGGAGTTATGTGCAACCGTTGCTGTATCCTGCCTTAATTACCCTGCTAGTCTAGGGTGAGTTTTATTGCTTAGCTTGCTTAGACAGTAAAAGTCGGATGATTTTCTGTCACCCGCGAGCATAGGTGGTTACTTATGATTGAGAGAAAGCTGTATGTTGATATCATCTGGTTAATGGTTATACTGTGATAATTAGAGACCGGGCGGAGTCTTATGGGGTTTCGGACCATAGTGATTCCGTCTGTGTCGATTAAGGACCATGCCATTGCGCGTCCCTCGAGTCATGTTGAACGCATGCCTCACACTTAGCTGGCTAGATAAGTCGTTCCGACCGCGAAGCCTAACACTATTCAGGCCGGCTCTCGATCCGTTTGCACCGTATTGGAGATGGATGGGGGACCACGGTGGCGCGAAGAGTAAGTCCGAGGTCCAGCATGGCTGGCTAAGACAGTCGGGCGGCCTCTGGGTACGGTGGTTCCGGTCGAAACCGCGTTTCTTCCCGGATATGTGCCACGGTGACCTGTAGCTCACTTCGCGCGTGAGTGTGGTTTGTGTGAGGAATACCCCCTGAGCTCAGTAGTAATCGATTCGAATCGCCATCGTTCCTGGACAGTGAACACTTGACTTGAGCTACGCCATCGTAGTAATGATTATGGAATGTGGTTAATGATGATGATGAATTAAGCTGTTATGATTATGGATACTACTTGATTGCTTAATCATGATTAATATACTATAATGATGCATAGTGTAGGTGCTCACCTAGCATAAATAGGAATGATGAAGCTGAGCTGTCACTATAAAATGGTTACCACTGCTTTTCCGCAAATGAGTCGAGCTATCCCCTGATAAAGCCCGTCATACTTCTTGGAGTCTTTTATTTTAAGTCAGATGGATAAGTCTAGCTGAGTACCTTCCCGTACTCAGGGTTTGTCCCGCTTGTTGTTTGTGGGGTATTATGAGACCTACTTATATCCAGTAGATTAAAGTACCAAAGGGCGTGGTCGTTCTTACTATTCTCCCCACTTGCTTTTGTGGATTGATCATTAGCTGGCACTGTATTAAACTTTAAGTGTGTGCGTGGGTTGAGCTTTTGAAACTACTTAAATGTGAGACTTGGTTTGTAATAACTTTAATTTCCGCACTCTAATGTTATCGAACTATTTGTGAACTGTTGTAACATGTGAATGGTGATGCTAAACTTATGCGATCTTGGTTGATGATGTTTGGTTTGAAATCCTTCGAGATTTTCGGACTACCGGGTTTATAAGGGCTTAAGTGTGCTAATTACTTGCGTGGCGAGTGGTTTTTGCACTTATGTTTTTATAAATTGGACGGTTCTGTTACACGAATCACATTGTATTTATAGTCCTGTGTAACTTAGCATGCAAATAATCTAATCTAACCTAATCTACGATAGAGTCGGCAGCAGCGCCTAGCCGCATGGGCCTTGGGCCCCTCCCCCTAGCGTGCGTGTGATTTATATGCTTTTAAATTCCCCCCAAAAAAACTTGAGATAGACTAGGATAAATTAAATCAAAGTAACATTTTTTAAGAGATCACAAAAATATAACATTTTAGTCAGTGTATAAACTCATCAAATTTTCTTGGCAAGAAAATGAGATGCAACTAGCATGAATTCATCATCAAGTTTGATAAGCTGAAATAGCTGATTTTTTTAGAGAAAACACTATTCCAACAAGGCGATAAATTGGTCGATAAACTGAAGCGAATAGGGCATCAATATTGAATGTATTCATCCTATGCATTTGTGTTTGTTGTTTATTATATTTTTTTATTTTTATGAGTTCTTAAAACATGTTTATACATCAATTAAAATGTCTTAAAAATTTGTGCGTTTTTTTAGATATTGTTTCCATTTTATAGAGGTAAATCTATTTTAAAGCATCTGGAGATCTTTTTCATGATCTCTAAATATTTTGTTTGGGTTTGGCATATGCCCAATCTATCTTTAAAATTTTTAAAATCATCTATGGATATTTTACCTGGTTTAAAAATCTTATCAACTAATTGGCAATTCTTTTTAACTAAAAATGATAAGTACACCGTTAAAACCACTGAAACTATGG
>JADLZL010003971.1:0-92559 GCA_015844335.1 Chrysopogon serrulatus
CAAGGTGCTTGTAGGTAGGGGTGTACAAGCAGGTGGAGAGAGGGAGTTGGTCCCAAGTCTCGTGAAGATGAGTGTATGAGCCCGTGTGCTAAGGAGTTTGCTAGACTCATGCGTGGTCTTGTGTCTAGACCAACCGACTTGCCTATAGATTTGTTCACTTGCCCTTGGAAGGACCCCGCCCTCCCCTTTTATAGCCGCAAGGGGAGGAACGGGCTTTTAGTACGATGTCTCGAATAGGTGAAACGGTGGTGGGCGCCGCCTCTTCCCGGCCGAGGTCTCGGAGCTTCTCCTCTGCCTTGTTTCGAGGGCCCGGTGTGGGGCGGCGGCCTTGTCTTTGCACGGCGCCCGTCTTCGCCGATTGCGGGCGCCGTTCTATGGAAATCGCCTCGATCCCGGCAACAGGGGGGGGGAGTCATGGTGAACGTGTCCCGGCGGCTGTGGCTGCTGTAGCTTTGACTCATCCCCCGGTCCAAAGCTCCGAGGGCCGTGGGCGTTGTTGTCGATACGGCGTGGCCGCCTTGAGAGATACCTTGCATGGAAGCCATCTCCGCTTTGCCCCGGAGCTCTGGATACCCGGTGTCACGGTGGCCGGAGGCTCCGGAAGACCCGGCCTCCGCATAAGGTCGGCGCGTGCGGCGCCGGCTCTGGCGCGCGTACGCCGTATCGGGGACTTCGGGACGGAGGACTGTCATAGAGGTTAGTCATCATGGCGCCACTACAAGGGAGGCATGGCGCGCCACCAAGGGGTAGCGTAATCATGAACGCGGGCGTAGGAGGTTCAGACGGGACGGCTCCCATCCCCTGCTTAGCGTCGATCGGCCGATGTGCACCGTGGGAAGGCGGGCGGTGGATATACGTCAAGTCTTGTGGTCGCTTGACCTTGGGAGGCGCGGGGTGCGCCTGGTCCCGAGGCCCTAGCATAGGGGCTCTGGACGGTCGGGAGGCGGAGCTCGTCAAAGGCGTGCCTCAGAGAGGGTTCGGGCGAGACGGAGAAGGCAGGAGTCCCTGTCCGAGGCCTCGCCGTGGGGGGCTCGGGACGACGGCAGCGCCCGTCCGAGGCCTCGGCGTAGAGGGGCCGGGCGGGGACGGAAAGAAAGCGCCCGTCCGAGGCCTCGGCGTAGGGGGCTTCGGACGGGGTGGAAAGTTAGCGCCACCGTGGGCCCAAGCTAAGGGGGCTCTGGCCGAGACTGGCTGGCAGCGTCTTTGGGCCCTGGCAAAGCCATGCTTAGTTACCATGTAGCCTAGCTTTTATGCGTTTGTTGGGCCTAACCTGCTTGGAGGGCCCTTATTTTGGTCCCCGACAAGAGCCCCGAACCTTCAAGGAGTGAGTATACTGTTCGGAGGTTGTGGTTTTGGCCAAGTTTTTGTGGCGTGTTGTTAGATGTTTCGAAGCTTTCTTACGGCGGGCGCGCCAAAAGCACCCGGGCGGGTGTAGCCCCCGAGGCCTCGGAGGGGGGTGTGAACAACCCTCCGAGGGCTTGCATGTGTTCCGGATGGGTTTGTGGCTTGTGAGAGGCGAGCACGCCCACTGCGAACGCCTCTCTACCCCCCCGGGGTTTGCACATGTCTAGTGAGGGTGCTTGCTTGTCTCCAAGGCTATATATTCTTCGGCGGGGGGGCGAGCGCACCCGGCCGGTGTAGGCCCCGAGGAGGTGTGGGTGCTTCTCCGAGGGCTTGTGCGTGTTTTGGTCGAGGTGTTTCCGTCCGTGTGCCGAGCCCCTAGGCCCGTCGGCTCGTCCGGGAGGCATGGCGCGTAGTTAGGTGACGTTTCCCGGCCTTGGCCACTATGCGGGGGTAGCCCCCGAGCCCCTCATTCCGCGTGGGGGCGGCCGGTCGGTACTTGGTCGTTAATTTCGTAAGACGCCTCACGCATCCCTTCCGCAGGGGAGGAGGGTGGATTTTGTCATCTTTGTCGGCCCCGGGTGCCGCACACAACTAGATCCCGTGAGTCGTTAATGGGTAAATCCAAGTGGAATGCCCGTGCCCCGCTCGCTAGGGGTTGGTGGGTCCTCGAGGCGCATTCCATTAGAGCCTACAAGGTATGTTCGAGGCGGGGGCCTGGTTCGTCCGCCCGAGGTCCCGAGGGCTCGATGCACTCCCCGCGGGATCCCCTAACTCAAACCGCCTCGGCGGCCTTGGATACGGGCGTCGGACGATCCATTTGTGCGAGGGGCTGGGCGTAGGAATGAGTCGTCCGAGCCATCCCGACTCTGTTGCCCCGAGGCGCTGCCGAACCCTTAGTGGGCCAGCCCACGAACCTCTGGACCGTAATGGGCCGTCGCCCGTGCTCCTTCAGGAGAAGGAAACGCTTTGCCGTGGAAATCCCGTCGTGGGGACGTGGGCACGTCTTTTAGGCGCCCCTCTCGGGCGTGAGCACCGCCGCGCCACACATAGAAAGAGGTGGTGGGCCCCCACGGGAGGCGGTTCGGCGCTCCTTGGCGTGTGCCTGGGTCCCATCTGGGACGTGGACGGTGGCGTGCTTTGTGGCCGCCAGCGCGAGCCGCCCAGCGTCAGTCCTCGGGTTCCGTGTGTCGATCCTATGCGAGAAAAACCCCCCGCCGTGTGTGTGGCGCCGCTGGAATTGGTGGGTCGTGGGCCGCCCGCGGCTTGGCGCCTGGGTCTCCGATGTGACGTGCACTTGAGTAGGGGAATCTTGGCGCCGATCGCGCATTAAATGCGGTAGATGAACCCATCGGGGTTTCGGGTATAAGTACCGGGCGAGGCGGCTTGGCTTCCTTCTCGCCTTTGCGCTTTTGCTTTCGCCTCCCTCCGCCATCGCCATCCGCCGAGCGCCGAGAGAGAAAAAAGGGAGCGAGAAAAGAGAGAACTCACCTGCCGCCCAGCCCGCCGTTGCCATGGCGTCGGAGACCCGAGATCATCGGCGTGGAGGAGTGGGAGACGAAGTTCCGTGACGCCGCCGGAGCTGGTGGCGCCGTGGGGGGAAGGGCTTCTCCGCCTCAAGGCCGACAACGCCCGCCGGAGTGGATAGTTCTGCCCGGCCGACCACTGTCCCCACACCCGCCACCGGGATACGTCGTGAGCTTCACGGCGTTCCATGAGAACGGGTTCGGGATGCCGGTGGGTCGATTCTTGAGGGCCATCCTCGAGTACTACGGCCTGGAGCTGCAGAACCTCAACCCCAACTCCATCACGCACATGGCGGTGTTTGTTGCCCTGCGGCGAGGGCTATCTCGGGTCGAGGCCCACCGGGACCTCGGCTCCACTTCTTCGAGGGCGCCCTCTACCTCAAAGGCGCCGAGAAGAGGAAAAGGACGTCCGCCCGCCGCCGGGGCTGCATATCGCAGTTGCGGGCTCGCAACCGGGATTCCTACATCCCTGTGGGCTCGCCTCCTCCAACCGCTGGGCCGGGCGCTGGGAAGTGGTTCTACCTCCGGAACGACTTCGGTCATCCGCCCGCTTTTACAGGGAGGGTGTTCGACGCTGAGCCCGCGAGGTGGAAGGAGGAGATTATCCCTGAGAGGACTACCCCATCGAAGAAGGTGTTCCGCGCTTTTGAGGACGCCGACCCACAAGGGGTTGGACGCATCGTTGTCATTCTTTGCCTTCCACAGCGGGCGAGTCCCGCCCCTTATGGAGAGGCGACCCCGCCTCGTTTGACATGAGGGAAGGCAGCCCTTGGGCCGGGCGAGGATGTCGTCCATCGACCTCGAGCACGACGAGGTCGTCGAGCGGACCAAGAAGGCGGCGACGGTGACAGACGCGTCTCCAACCTCTACAAGGTTGCGATGCACCCCCACCTGGATGCCATCTCCGTGGTAGTTTCTGTGGTCGTGTTTGTACTGTTGATGTTCGCATCCTCCCCTTCATCCTCATCTTATTCTTTTCTTTGCAGGGATTGGCCGGGAAGCTGCGGGCGTCCAAGCCCCCCATCTCCGCGGAGAAAGAGGTGAACAAGGCCCACGCTGAGAAGCGTAGGGAGAAGAAGAAGAAGAAGTCGGACAGAATGTCCGAAGCGAGCGAGAAGCAGCCGCGCCTGGACAAGTCGCTGGGCGCGGCAAGAGGAAGAGGGACTCTCGAGAGCCGACACCTCCGATACCACCGGCGCCGACGATGATGACGATGAGGATGACGAGGGGGGAGGATTACGACTTCCTTGGCTTCATGGAGGATGAGAGGTCAAGGAGTCGTTGGTTCTCGCCCCTGCCTCGGTGATGTGCCGCAGAGGCGGGCAGCAGAGAAGTCCAAAGACGAGGCCTTGGCCTCGGGCGCCTTCGAGGGCCGAGGCTGCGTGTTGAGCTGGGGGGTCGCACGCCTCCCGTGAAGAGGGAGGGTGGTCACCATGGCCGTTGAAGGACGCCGCCCCTGCCCTTCATTCCACCGAGGCCACGGCCGGGCGGCCGGAGACATGACCCCGCCGGGAGGGATGAGGCCCTCCCCGAAGTCGCCCCGCGCCGACCAGCCCGGCTGGGGGGGTGACTCGGACCCGCCCCCCTGAGCGGCCCGAGGTGGCGAGAAGGACCGCCGAGGGTGAAGCTGGGCCTCACCCGAGGAGGCGGCGACGCTGGGAGGGCCGGGCATCCCGTACCTGCGACCCCTGAGTCGCGGGCCGAGGACACCTCAAGTCCGAGCCCCGACGAGCACGGCTCGGCGAGCCGATTGTTCGCCGCCGGTCACCGGGTGAGTATCTCTCCTTCTTTTTAAGTCTTCCATCGTTTTTGTTTCATTTCTTCCTCTGAAGTCCCGCCCCTTCGCCACCGTAGCCAAAAAGCGCAAGACGGCCTCGGCCGGCCCCGCTTGCTCCGCAAGCAAGCCGAGGCGAAGGGCCGGGACGACAGCGCCTCCCCCCCTCGTGGTGGTGCGCCCCGGCGATCGAGGGAGAGGCGGTCGAGGGCCGGCTGTCCGTCAGGAGCCACCCCCCGCCCGTAACGGGAGAGGGGACGCAGCACCGGCACGGAGGCCTCGGCAACACCTGGCCGTGGAAGTCGTGACGGCGCCTGCCCCGGTGGCCGCCACGACATGGTCATGGAGGAGCGGGCGCCGGCCCGCCTCGGGTCATGCCACGACGCAGGAGGTGGTGGAGGTCCCTCCTCGGGGGAGACCGCCCCGCTGGGAAAGAGGTGGCCGCTATGACACGCCTTCCACGGGTGGCGATCGTGGGGGTCGCTCACATGCGGCGCCGCCGAGGGGTCCTCCACCGGGAGGTGGTCCGCTTTGACGCGCTCCAGGAGGAGCCGCCAAGGATTGTCCCGGTCGGACCGTCGGGACCCGGAGGACCGCCGCCTATGTGCCGGACGACGCCCTGAGCAAACTTGGTGGGAGCAGATCGGGTAAAGTTCATGCAGCCGGCCTGAAGACCGCTTCATCCCCTTCTCGCCGATCTTCTCGAGGGACCTCCCCGACGTGTTGAAGGTATTATAAATACTCATGATTGAATCCTTACCTTGACACGGGCACCCGAAGATGCCTAACCCGCTGGTTCCCGTCGCCTCGGGATCTGGGCGAAGTTGTCCCGGGAGAAATCGCAGTTTCTCCCGGCCGAGGGCCGGCCTCGACGAGGCGCTTCACCTTCGGCTGGGTGAGGCAAACCGGCCTGCGCACCGAGTTAGCTGCCCGAACAAGGAGAATGCCGGCCTCCGCCTCCTTGTCTCGGACCTAAAGGTTGAGGCCTCCGAGGCTCGGGGGAGCGTAACACCCTCTTGTCGAAGGCCCCCGAAGGAACGGTCGTTTGAGCTCGACCAGCCCCGAGCCGAGAAGGAGATGATGAGGACGGCGCTTTTTGTCCAGCGGCCCGACACCATTGGGACCTTGACGGAGAACCTGGTGAACATGGATACCGACCACCGCCTCTTTTGTCAATGATGTCACCATGGTGCGGGCCGAGCTTGGTCAAGCGCCGAATGAGGTCAACGAGCTCCATGTGCAAATGGGCGGAGGAGGTGGTGCAAACGGAAGGTAAGTCTTGTTTTTGGGCAATCATATCCTTGTCTTCTTGCTCGAGATTGACCCCCGGGCGGATGCAGAGCCGAGGAGAAAGTCGTCTGAGCAAGCGGCGGCCCTTGGTGCGGTGCAGCGGCCTACTCTCGGCCAACAGGCGAGCTCGACGCCCTGAAGGAGAAGGTCCGAGCCGTTTGCACGGGGTGGTCGAGGCCGGCGAACCCGCCGGCAGCAGTCCACCGGGCCGCCCGGGAGGCGTTGCCCGACGAGTGGAGGCGCGTGTCCGTGCCGCCCCCTTCAGGCCCGGCTCGACAGGCGTGTCGCACACCCCTCGGCGATGACCCTCTCTCACTACGACCTCGACCTCCCCAAAATTTCCGAGGGGTTTGTCGTCGCCGAGGACGAGGAGGGTCGCGAGGGAGAGGTGTTCGCCGAGCTACTCCAAAAGAAGTTGAAGAAGCCACGATCTGCGCTGGCGGGCACTTCCTGCACGGCTATCCTCCCCGATGTTCTTTGAAGGGGGCCGACGCTACTAACGCCGCGGATGCCGACACCAGGGAAGGAGGGGGTCGGATGCCCCTCAGTAAATTCTGTAATTTGGGCCGAGTGTGCCCATGTAAAAAAAACTTGATTAGTATTTTGTTTTGTCTCAGGTCGACTAAAACTTTTTCCCGTCGAGGCCTTATGATTTGTTGATCGTTTTTTTTGCCTATTTTCCGTGCCTTTGAACCTCGCCTTGCATTTTAGATTAGGGCCCTTTGCGAGGGCATTGAGTTTAGAGGTTCGTTCCTTAGTCAAGGGTGGTAAGCAGAGGCACCGTAGCGCTGGGGCGTGGGAGGCCTTGTAGCTTTGCCGGGCCCCGACGTTTGGAGCGATCCCCGCAAAGCATGAGGTTCCTTCGCCCCTATGGCGTTGAGTAGGAGTGTCAGAGCGCATGGGCGTAGTTGACCCCGTGGCTCAACCGGCCCTTGGTTTTGAAGATGCCTTCCTTAGTTACCCTTTTTCTAAGCGTTCGGGATCTTCAAGCACGAAAGTGTTCAAAAAGAAATGATAAAAAAAAAAAAGTAGTGTGCTTGCAGAGTGCCTTTTCGGGAGGGGGGTTCCCCTGTTTAGCCCCTCGAGGGAGGCTCGGCTTTGATGGATCGGGGCCGAGTCTCCCCTTAGACTCGAGGTGGCGTAAGTATAAGTTCAGTCCTCAGCCCCCCGAGGGCCTTGGACATGTTTCTCGCTTGCGAGAAAATCATAAAAATGAGAAGTGCTTCCCATTCTTCTTTGAGAAACATGGAGTACAACTATGTGTAAAAAACTTGGAAGCTTAAGGGTAGAAGCGACGTAGTCGTTGAATGTTCCAAGCGTTGTTGAGGACTTCACCGGCCTCATTGGCGAGCTTGTATGTGCCCGGCTTGAGGACTTGGCGATGATGAAGGGTCCCTCCCAAGGCGGCGTGAGCTTGTGGCGCCCTCTGTTGTCTTGACGGAGACGGAGCACCGACGCCCTTCTTGAGGTCTCGGTCCGGACCCGCCGGTCATGGTAGCGTCGGAGGGACCGGGGCCGGTATCTTGCCGAGTGTAAGAGGGCGTGTCTCTAGCTTCCTCAAGCATGTCCAGCGAGTCCTCTCGAGCTACTTGGTTGCGGGCCTCGTCGTAGGCTTTGAGCCTCGGGGATCCGAACTCCAAGTCGATAGGCAAAATGGCCTCGGCAGCCGTACACCGTGAAGAAGGGCGTAAACCCTCAGAGTCCGGCTCGTCGCCGCCCCGAGGCTCCGAGGAGGACCGAGGGGAGCTCGTCGAGCCATCTTTTGCCGAACTTGTTGAGCTTGTTGAAAATCCGAGGCTTGAGCCCTTGCAATATCATCCCGTTGGCCCGCTCCACTTGACCGCTTCGTCGAGGGTGCGCCACCGGTGACCGACGGTGCGTATCCGGTGCTCGCCGAAGTCTCGGAACTTTGCCCCCGTGAACCGGGTGCCGTGGTCGGTGATGATGGAGTTCGGGACTCCAAAGCGGTGGGTGATATCGGTGAAGAAGAGCACCGCCCGTGCGGACCGGATGTTGGTGATGGGGCGCGCCCGATCCACTTGGAGAACTTGTTTATGGCGACAAACAGATGAGTGAAGCCCCGGGCGCCTTCTTGAGGGGTCCTACCAGTTCAAACCCCACACGGCGAAGGGCCATGTGATCGGGATGGGGAGTGCCTCGAGCCGGTAGGTGCGTCGACGAGCGTAGTAATCGGCATCCTTCGCAGGTGCGCACTACACCGGTGGCGTCGGCGACCGCGGTTGGAGAGAATCCCCGCCGGAAAGTGCCGCCGACGGGAGCGGGGAGCGGCGTGGTGGCCACACACCCCCGGCGTGGATTTTTGCGAACCAGGGCAAGGCCATCCTCGACCGTGACGCATCGCCGCAGGACCCCCGAGGGGCTTTCGCTTGTAGAGGTCGCCCCTCGATGACGACGAAGGACTTTGCTCTTCTCGCGATGCGCCGGCCCGATTGAAGTCCTCGGGGAGGGTTCCCCGGATGATCCAATCGAGGTATGGCTTTCTCCAGTCCGGCTTGGGGTCGGCTTCCGGATCCTCCCCGTCGATCTCCATGACCTTGGGGTTTGACGCCGAGGACGCCTCGGAGTCCGAGGGGGCCTCGGTCGCAGAGGGGGCCTCGGACATCTCCCCAGCCCCCGAGGGGGGTCGGAGCGATTCTCCGTGGCCTCCTCCTGTTCGCTGAGTGTGATGGAGGGAGCCGTGAGGTCTTTGGTGAAGACGTCGGGGGGAACCGGGGCTCTTCTAGCGGCGATCTTGGTGAGTTCGTCGGCAGCCTCGTTGTACCTGCGGACGATGTGGTTGAGCTCGAGGCCCTCGAACTTGTCTTCCAGGGCCGCACCGCCTTGCAAGCACGCTGGGCCCATCTTGGGGTCGTGGGCAGCTTGAGTCCTTCATGACCTGGTCGATGACGAGCCGCGAGTCCCCGGACATCAAGGCGCTTGATGCCGAAGTTCGATGGCGATCTTCAACCCGTTGAGTAGGCCCTCGCACTCCGCCATGTTGTTTGACGCCGGGAAGTGGAGGCGGATTACGTGTCGCATGTGCACCCCGAGGGGGGAGACGAAGAGGAGGCCCGCCGGCCCAGCCTTCATCGGGGACCCGTCAAGTACATCGCCCAAAGACTCCGCCTGGAGCCGGGGCGGCGGTAGCTGAGTATCGGTCCACTCGGCGAGGAAGTCAGCCAAGACTTGAGATTTGATGGCCTTCCTTGGCGCGTAGGAGAGGGTTTTCCCTCCCATGAGCTCAACGGACCACTTGGCGACCCGCCCCGAGACTTCCCGATTTTGGAGGATCTCCCCAACGGGAAGGAGGAGACCACCGTCACGGGTGGGCGTCGAAGTAGTGCCGAGCTTGCGCCGGGTCGGGACCACCGCGAGAGCGTTTTTGGATCCGCGGGGTAGCGGATCTTGGTCTCGGACAACACCTCGCCGATGAAGTAGACCGGCCTCCGGACCGGCAGGTGCGGCCCTCCTCCCCCGCCTCGACGACGATGGCCGCACCGACCACTGCGTCGTTGCGGCAACGCATGTGAGGAGGGGCTCTTCGGCCGGGCGGGACGAGGATCGGGGCGCTGGTGAGGGCGGCTTTGAGCTTGTCGAGGGCCTCCCTGGGCCTCGGGGGTCCGTGGAGAAGCGCCGGACTTTTCGAGGGAGGCGATCTGGGGCAGCCCTTCTCGCCGAGCCGTGAGATGAAGCGGCTCGAGACGCCAGACAGCCCCATGACTCGCTGCACGCCCTTCAGGTCCTTGATCGGCCCCATGCTCGTTACCGCAGTTACCTTCTCCGGGTTGGGCTCGATGCCGCGCTTGGAGACGATGAACCCGAGGAGCATGCCTCGGGGGACCCCGAAGACGCACTTCTCGGGGTTGAGCTTGACGCTCTTGGCCTTGAGACACTGAAAAGCGACCTCAAGGTTAGAAATGAGGTCGTTGGCCTCCTTGGTCTTGACCACGATGTCGTCGACGTAGGCCTCTACGGTTTCACCGATGTGGTCACCGAAAACGCCCAAAGATGCACCGGGCCGATACGTGGCGCCAAGGCGTTCGAGCCCGAAGGGCATCGCCACGTAGCAAAGACATACCGAAAGGGGTGATGAAGGAAGTCGCGAGCTGGTCGGACTCCTTCATCTTGATTTGGTGGTAGCCGGAATAGGCATCAAGGAAAGATAAGAGTTCACACCCCGAAGTGGAGTCGACTATCTGATCGATACGTGGTAAGGGAAAAGGGACTTTCGGACATGCTTTATTTAGACTAGTATAATCTACACACATCCTCCATTTCCCACTCTTTTTCCTAACCAGTACAGGATTAGATAACCACTCAGGGAGCAACACCTCCTTGATGAACCCGGCCGCCAAAAGCTTGTTCACCTCCTCGCCAATGGCCCCGCGCTTCTCCTCGTCAAATCGGGCGCAGACGCCGCTTCACCGGCTTGGACCCGGCCCGGATGTCAAGGGAGTGCTCGGCGACTTCCCTCGGAATGCCCGGCATGTCCGAGGGACTCCACGCAAAGATGTCGACGTTTGCGCGGAGGAAGTCGACGAGCACAGCCTTCCTATTTCGGTCGAGGGAGGCGCAGATCTTCACCGCCTTGCCGATGGAGAGGCGGGGTCCAGCGGGACCTCCTTCACTCCGCCGGACGGCTCGAATGCGCCGGCGTGACGCTTTGGTGTCGAGGGCCTCGGAGATCGCCACAGCCTCAGCGTGCTCGACCGCCTCGACGACGCCGCAGCTTGAACGCGTGCTCGTAGGGAGGAGCGGTGATGACGCCATTGGGGCCCGGCATCTTGAGGAGAAGGTAAGTGTAGTTGGGGACGGCCATGAACTTCGTGATACGCTGGACGCCCGAGGATTCCGTGATAGGTTCCTCGAAAGTCAACCACGTCGAAGGTGATGACCTCCTTGCGAAAGTTCGACGGCGCCCCAAAGCGCATCGGAGGTCGACCAGCCCGAGGGCCAGCGCCGTTTACCCGGCACTATGCCCTGAAAGGGAGAGCTGTCGGGCCGAAGCCGTGAGCGCTCTATCCCCAACAAGCCGAGGGTTTCGAGTAGAGGATGTTAAGGGCACTTCCGCCATCCATCAGCACCTTGGTGAGCCGCGACGCTGTCGACAATGGGGTCGACCACGAGCGGGTACCGCTCCCCGGCTTCGGCACGTAGAGCGGGTGGTCGCCGATGCTGAAGGTGATGGCGTCGGCGGACCACGGCAGTACTGCGGAGTGGTGGGGTGTACCGAGAATATCTCTCGACGTTCGCGCTTGATCGGGCGCGGGGTGAGGTTCGCCGGCGGTCCCCGATGACCATGAAGACGTCATGGACCTCGTGGAACTCCTCGCCTTTGTTTTCCCCTCCTTCTTCTTCTTGTCCTCGGGCGGGGAAGCTTCTCGATAGAAGCGACAGGCCAAGTCGCACTCCCCCATAGTGTGCTTGACGGGGGAATTTGTGGAAAGGGCAGGACTTTTTGAGCATGTCGCCGAAAAGCCCGGGCCCCGGGGCCTCGGGGGGGCCTTATGTCGGCCGCGGCGACGATGTCGTCTTCGGATTCCGCCTCCCCTTTGCCCTTCTTCCCTTTGCACTTGTTCTTCTTGTTCTTCCCAGGGTTGCGGGTGCCTCCCCCTTGGCATCGTCTTCCTTCCGCTTCCCTTTGTTCTTTGTTGTTGAAAATCGCCCCACCGCCTCTTCGCCCGGAGGCGAAGTTCGCCGCCACTTCGAACAGCTCGTTGGCGGTGGTTGGCATCTTCCGTCCCAGCTCATGGACGAGCTCCTTGCAGGTCGTGCCGCCAAGGAACGCGCCGATGATGGCGGTGCCGGCCACGTTGGGCGCCTGCGTGCACTTTTTGAGAAGTGCCCGATGAAGTCTCATAGCGCCTCGCCGGGCTTCTCGGGCGGCAAATGCGGAGATCCCACGAGTTCCCCAGCGCACGTACGTGCCTCGAAATTCCCCACAAAAACCCTCGACTAGTTCGACCAGTCGCGGATCGTGTGGGCGGGAAGATGCTCCAGCCAAGCGCGCCGAATCACCCAAGTGAAGCGGGAGGTTGCGGATGATAAGCCGGTCATCATCCGCGCCGCCAAGCCGGGCATGCCAGCGATAGTCGTTGAGCCAAACCTCGGGGGTTCGTTTCTCCCGAGTATTTGGCAAGGTTGGCCGCCGTCGGAACCGAAAGGGAACCGTGCGTTGCGGATCTCTCGGCTGAAGGCGCGGGGCCCAGGGGATCGGCATCATCACGGTCCTCGCCGCTATCGCGCCTCGCCACCTCTCGCGTGGTGGCGGTCGCGCCCGCCCGTGCTCCGGCTTCCTTCGCGGCGTTGTTGATGACGTTGCGCGCGTCACCATCGCCGATGCTGCCGCGGTTGTCCCGAAGACGCCGCGGATCGACCTCCTCCGCGATGGGTCCCGATGGACCGAGGCTTCGCCGCGGCGGGGCGCTCTCCGCCCTCCCCGTCCCTCAGTGCCCGATGTCGGGGAGGCCGAGCCAGAAGCCAGCCGGACGCAGCGGTCTCGAGATAGTCTCGCAGACCATCTCGAATCCGTCGCCCCTCCGGAGTGGATGGTTCTCGCATCGCCCGACGAGGAGGGCAGCCGCCGCGACGTTATGACTTGCACGTGGGAAGATGGGGGACGCTCTCCACCCTCGTCGTTGACGATCCTTCGCTGACGCCACGCTGCGTCGACGAGCAGCGGGGCTTAGATCGCGCCGCCGCCCGGTGGGCACGCCTCGACGCTTCTATCTCCTATCGTAACAGCGACGGTCGCGCTCGAGCCCGTCCCCAAGCTCCCGAATCCGCCGGGCGATAGCGGGACGTCGTGGCCTCCGAGGGGTAGCCGGTAGTTCGCCGTCCCCCGGAGGGCCCGTGACGCCGGAGTCTGTGGGCCCCTGGCCGGAGGCCGGACGCGCTAGGGGTCCTCGGGTGTTGCGCCCGCCGGAGTCGCTCCTGCGACGGGCCTGGGATCACGGCCCTGGTCACCGTCGTCATTGTCGTTGCCGCCTACGCCGAGCTCGCCGATCTCCACGTGAAAGCATTCACGAGTTGGATCGTACATGTCGTCCGGGGAGTCAGAGTCGGGGTAGCCGAAGGCGAAGGCGTGCTCCGGGATGAACCCCCTGGGCTCCGTATCCTCGAGGCTGCGCCGGATCGGGTGGGTGTAGCGCGTGCCGGAGTAGCGTCGCTGCTCCTCCTGCCTGATCAGGTACTCCTCGTAGGCATGGATGGATCCGTCGGGGGTGTCCGCGTCGGGGTGCTCCGTGGAGCGCTGCCGACGGCGGGGGCGCCTCCTCCGGGCTCCCATGGCGGTGGAGACCAACGCTGTGTACGTGGCAGCAGCGTTGGCCATGCCAAACGGCTGGCGTGGTGGCGACGGCGGCTGAGCGTCCCCACGGCGGGTATCGTCCAGCCGCAGCGCCGCTAGATCTCCCTGCAGACCGCCCCGGCGTCGTGGTGCGGCCCATCGAAGCGCGGGGGAGCGAGCGCCGTGGCGCCCCCCGTGCCAGGCCGGTGTTGGGTCCGCCGGGGACTCGTTGGAAGGCCCCCGAACTCCGGCCGGGAGGAGTTCCATGTCGCATCGACTCCGCCGACACGAACTCAAGCTCACCGAACCGGATCGGGGTCCCCCGCTCCAGCGGGCCGGAGTGGGAGAGGAGTTGGGGCTGAGAAATCGCCCCGAAGCGTCGTCACGTCTGCTGGCCATCCGGAGGTTTTGGCGGGAAAGGAGGCGAAACACGCACTTTCCCCTACCTGGCGCGCCAACTGTCGGTGCTAAAACTGGCGGTCCTAGTTCCAACGAGTAAATTTGCGTGCGTGCTCCCAACCCCGGATGGTGTGCGAGATGGACACAAGGGAGTCTTGTATTATCTTGCACCAAGGTGCTTGTAGGTAGGGGTGTACAAGTAGGTGGAGAGAGGGAGCTGGTCCCAAGTCTCGTGAAGATGAGTGTATGAGCCCGTGTGCTAAGGAGTTTGCTAGACTCGTGCGTGGTCTTGTGTCTAGACCAACCGACTTGCCTATAGATTTGTTCACTTGCCCTTGGAAGGACCCCCGTCCTCCCCTTTTATAGCCGCAAGGGGAGGAACGGGCTTTTAGTACAGTGTCTGAATAGGTGAAACGGTGGTGGGCGCCGCCTCTTCCCGGCCGAGGCCTCGAGCTTCTTCTGCCTTGTTTCGAGGCCCCGGTGTGGGCGGCGGCCTTGTCTTGCACGGCGCCGTGCTGCCGATTGCGGGCGCCGTTCTGTGGAGTCGGCTCCTCGATCCTGGCAACGGGGGGGGACGTCATGGTGAACGTGTCCGGCGCCGTGGCTCGCTGTAGCTTTGACTCATCCCCCGGTCCGAAGCCCGAGGGCCGTGGCGTTGTTGTCGTATACGGCGTGGCCGGCGCAGAGATACACCGCATGGAAGCCATCTCCGCCTCGTCCAGGCTCTAGATACCGGGTGTACAAAGGGCCGAGGCCGGGAAGACCCGGCCTCCGTACAAGGTCGGCGCCGCGTCCGCTCGGGCGCGGCGTACGTCAGACGGAGACTCCGGACGGACTTGTCATAGAGGTTAGTCATCATAGCGCCCCTACAGTGGCGAGGCATGGCCGTCACCGTAGGGGTAGCGTAATCATGAACGCGGGCGTAGGGGTTGTGACGGGACAGCTCCCATCCCCTTCCCGGGCGCGGGCCCCGACAGGCACTGTGGGAAGGCGGGCGGTGGATATACGTCAAGTCTGCGGGTCGCTTGACCGGGAGGTGCGGTGCGTGCCCCGGCCCCGAGGCCCCAGCACAGGGGCTCGGGACGGGTCGGGAGGCGGAGCTCGTCCAAGGCGTTCCTGTAGAGGGGTTCGGGCGAGACGGAAGGGCGTTAGCCGTCTGTCCGAGGCCTCGGCGTAGGGGGCTCGGACGAGACGGAAGGCAAGCGCCCGGCCCGAGGCCTCAGCCGGGGGGGGCTCGGACGGGACGGAAGGTGTTGTCTGTCCGAGGCCTCGGCGCAGGGGGCTCGGACGGGGTGGAAAGTTAGCGCCACCGTGGGCCCAAGCTAAGGGGGCTCTGGCCGAAATCGGCTGGCGTCGGTCGGGCCGGGCAGGCCATGCTTAGTTACCATGTAGCCTAGCTTTTGCGTTTGTTGGGCCTAACTGTTTGGAGGGCCCTTATTTTGGTCCCCGACATATACAATCAATAATAAAGCCTCAACCCAGTACAAAGCAGTACTTTCAAGTGCAAATTTGCAATCAAAGAAACGGCAAGAAACAGAGACGAAATTGGCGGGTCGGCCGTTGCATTGCCCGCCCAATTGCCCATGCCGCCACGCGGAGCCGTGAACCGAGATGGTGGCCTCGCCCGGCTGCGCCAGAGTAGCCGCCGCTGCCGGCACCGCCACCGGTCGCCACGCCAGCTTGGCAGCGCGCGAAGCTATGGCGAAGCGCCTTGCCCCCGCAGCGTGGTCCGGTGCCCGGTGGGACTGCGGGCAGGACCGACGCGGGGAGGGCGGGGCGCGACGCCCGGCAAAGTGGAGCCGCCGAGGTCCGGGCGAGAGGGCGGTGGGTGGCATCCGGCCGAGGGAGTGCCTGCGGGCGGCGGAGCTCCGGAAGACAAAGCAGCCGGCGGGGTTTGGAGTGGGGACTACTCGTGCTCTCTCGGGGGGGAAAGTTATAACATTTGGCCCATCACGTAGAGCTGGGCCGGAGAAACTACATGCTATTGAAGGGCCCCTAAATCTGTGCCAAGTATAGGGCCCCTAAGAGCAACTCCAGCCCACTCCCTAAACAAGTCCTTATCCTAAATTTTACACCGCCTCCTCCCCTTGTTTCTCGCCGACACCCGGCCCCCACTCGGCAGTCTCTCCCTTCCCCCTCTTCTTCCTTCGTTCAGACAGGGGCGACGACGCTGCCGGGCCAACTGGGCCGTGCCAAGGTCCAGTAGATGGCGAGAAAAAGGTTTTTCCTTTTTTTCTAAATTGATTTTCCAAATGCCGATTTCACAATTTTGTAAGTAATTAATTTGGGCAGATAAAAATATGATAAAAATATGTAGGTGATCTTCATGATATGTACGTTTATATAAAAATATGTGTGAAGCATGTTGAGTAATTTTGTCATGATTAATAATTGCCTGTTTTAATTAATAAATGCAACTTCCCTGATTTTTAATAATTAAAATAATAACCCAAAAAATCATGAAAATTTAGGGTTAAGCTTTTAATATGAAAAGTGATCTCCACTAAAATTTGGGGACTATTTTGAATAAGTTTACTTTTATAATTAATTTTCCACCTTGATTAATGATTATAAAAATAGTTAATAAGGTAACTATTTAGCTAATTAATTGATTAATTAAATTATTGATTGATTTGTGGTTTTGTTTGAAGGCCCTGGATTAGCAACCCTCTATGGTCCAAGGCATGATCATGCATGGTTTATATATATAGTGTTGCTCACATGGTTATTAAATAATAAAAAGACTTAAGTAATAAATAGAAGGATGTTTCCCTTAGGCATGATTCTATTTTGGTATTAGATGAAGACCATGAATCATTAGTACTTTAATGCTTCATGGCTTGATTGTGTAGTAGTAGAAGTAATCAATATCACATGTGTAGTGATAGTTAATCAAGAAGTAAGTTTAATTAGCGGCTTTCAACAACTGTAAAAATGGTTAATAAATTAGTGATTAACCTTAATCACTCTAGGATTGATTGGTTTTGGAATTGAGTGATGACCCTAGGTCATTAACCCTAAATCCCTAATGACCTTCGGCAATTTACACCGATTGCGTTGTATTATCCGATGTCGTCATAGTTGCTACACTGCGGATCTCTTGATGCAACTATACTTTGTGAAGGAAAGTTGTACTCAAGTTAATATTAAGTTGAGTTGTTTCATCCATATTGCATATCATGCATCATGTCATGCATTTCATCATACTTAAACATGCATCATTTCATGTACGTATAGTTTACGTGAGAACAAAGGATCGCGACGGTCAAGCATCAGAAAAGATTCGCGATGATCCAAAAAGATACGCGGTGATCCAACTACGCCACGGTGAACCCATGGAGATGTTGATGTCAAGATCAACAACTAACCTTCTCTCGCAACGCAGGCAAGCCCCGGATGCATTAAACTCTTCCTTGAATTTTGAAAGTTCTTTATAATTCTATGTTTATGATATGATGCATTAGGTGTAGGAGTTGAGTGCTATCCTATCATGATGCATTTACCGTACCTTGATATATTATCCCCGAAACCTGTTTTGATTTCGAAAATGCTTAGTTTATGCTTAGCTTTGCTAATAGCATAGGCTTTAAGAAATGATTTTTAAAAGTGTGATAATGGTACCAACTTTTGAGAAAGTAATGAAAACCCGATGTTTCTTATTGGTATCCTTCACTTTGATCGGGTCAAGGGTACGCAACAAGAACATAATGAGTAAAATTGAGACGTCGGTGGAGTGACTTGCACCAGGATGGGCTAGTGCCCTGGTGTAGTGTCATCCACTTGTGTCGCTTAAGGACCGTCCGTTGTTTGGTCCTGGGATCATGAGGTTATTGGATAGTACTAGTCGCATGCTAATGGCGGTAAGCTCCCTTGGATGATCCATACGAGAACGGACAACCGGGACGGGAGGTAGCGTGTACCCACACTACGAGCGCACCGTCGACGTACAGACGGCGTAGGGAGATGGTGTACTGTACTCTCGTGGCTAGGACCCGTTCTGGTAGGGAGAAATACAAGCGTGAGTTGATGTATGTAAGATGTTTGGTCCTGCATACATCGTGTGGCTAGGAAGCCCCAGCTGGGTATATAAAGCGATTCGAATCGTCGGTGCTCCACGATATGGGAGACTTGATCCGAGTTCCGGCATCATAGTAAGGATGGAAGTTGCTGAGGTTGGAAAATTTTGAAATCAAGATCTTGTTTGACAAGTGTTTGCTCTAGACTAGGATAACCTAGATGGATAGTTCAATGCTTAATGACAATATCATATAAGAATGAATAGTAAGGATCAACATTAGTCTCTTTTCTGCAAAGGTGTCTTTGATTCTTGCTAAAGCCTTACCTTGATTCCTATTAGCCAGCATTCCTGAGTCTTCTCCACTCTTTTCTGTCGGGTAAGTCTTGCGGAGTACTTTTGTACTCAGGGTTTGTTTGACCCCTGTTGCAGGTACTAATTGTTGTTGCTAAGTTCGGTCATACCAGTGGGCTTGGCATGATCGAATATCTCTCACCTGAGGTGTTCTCCTACAGGTGTTCTATATCTCCTTCTTACTTCCGCAAACTTAGTTAAGTGTTGTTTAATCAAATTCTGATCAAATGTTGTAATCTTCTTTTGAAAATCTTCCGCTACTCTGTTGTATTAGGATAAAAATGGTTGTAATACTACAATATCTCTGTAAGAATTCGATCCTGGAGGATCGTGGTGTTATCGGGGTTTTACCCGACAGAACTTTTCAAGTTATGTGGTACACAAGCATAGCCGACAGAGGTCTTAGGGACAATGTCAGGTGCTTGTGGGCCATATAATTTGGAAGGTTACGCCTCCAATGGACCTCCTAATTAAACTCCCATTTTGGGAGAACTCCCAAAATTTAGTTGAAGCCCCCCAGGAATCGGATCCCCTCTTCCCGACTCCCTTCCCCGCTGCCACCCCGCGGCCGTGGCCGCCACACCTCCACCGCAGCTCCTCTTTCCTAATGCGGCGGCATGGCACCGGCGGCGGCACGGCACAAAGGCTCGACGACACTCCTCCCCACAACGACTCCCTCCGCGGCGGCACGGCACCCGACGGGTGCTCGTCGGTGACCCTCTCGACCGATCCGGTGAGGCACAAAGGCTTGCCGCTGCTGCTGCTCGCGGATCCCTCATCTTCCTCTTCCACCGATTCTCCCGCTGCTCGCTGCTGCTACTTCTCCCGCCGGTTTCCCTCCTCGACCTCTTCTCCCGCCGCTTCTGCTCCTATGGACGGCAGCGCGTCAGGAGGATTCTCTGGAGGTGGGCTGCCTCCCCGTCCGATGGTGTCTACCACGCGACGTCGTCTTCTGTTCGTCGCGCCGCGTTCTGTCTTTGCCACTTCTCTCGACGCCACCCCCGCACCGTCGCCAAGAAAATCCTTCTCCCGGCGGCGGCCACGGCGGTGGCGGGGATGCCTTTCGGCGGCGCGCAGCGGCTTACCTCGTCGGTTCCCCAACGACTAGCCCCTACTCGGCCCTCGCGCGTTGACCTTCATGGAGCCTCACGCCGCCACCTGGGATGCCGGCAGCACCGCAACATCACCAGCACACGTCTATGAGGTTGCCGGCGTCGACTTCAGCCCCAACCATTGGATGCCTGACTACTCAGCGAGTTGTGTTCCCAAGAGAGCCATCTGTTCATCCAATGTATTGGTAGTTATAGCATGTAGTAACATAGTCATTTTGGCATAGAAGGTCTGATCCACAGTGATTCCTAGCTAACCATATAACCATTGCTGAAGAAATGGTTGGGTAGAAAGTGAATATTCCTACTCATCTCTCTTTATATTCCAAGCTGTGATTGTAGCAGTAATTTGACACTAATTCAGACTACTGTATAGTTAGTGTTCACCTTGAGTACACTAATTCAGACTATTTGTAGCAACTGAATCCATCCCTCTATGCTGAAGAAAATTGTTGAAATTTTAAGATCAAAACGAGAAAGATAATAAACTGTTACTGGGATTGAACCAGCTGTCTCCAGCTGATGTCATGCAAATCGCTTCTGAAATTTGGTTATAGCTGTATACTGTTATCTTTGTGTTTCCTCTCACAAAGGAGTAGTGCATTACTCAGTTTTTTATGACCCGTTGATCTTTTGCCTGTAGCAATTGAAGGACAGTTCTAGTTGATCTAAACTTGTGTCAAAGTAACAGATTTCTTGTTTACATCCCAGAGTTTATTACTTTATTAGACATTTGAAAGATGTATGCTTAGTCTTGCTATTCATTAATTTCATATTTTGAAATAAAACTAACTACTGATACTAGTCAACCATCTGAACCTGCAGTATTATTCATTAAGAGGAATATTTATGAGACATCCCAGAGTTTATTACTTTATTAGACATCTAGATGCTTTTTTCCCTGCTCAGGCCCATGCCTGAAAACCAACTGTCTGATGC
This sequence comes from Chrysopogon serrulatus, assembly GCA_015844335.1. Lineage (NCBI taxonomy): Eukaryota > Viridiplantae > Streptophyta > Magnoliopsida > Poales > Poaceae > Chrysopogon > Chrysopogon serrulatus. The sequence goes on from JADLZL010003971.1 coordinate 20,036, forward strand.
AGTGATGCTTATGAGATTGTCCCGTATATCTTTGCTAATTATCACCATATTCTGCAAGAATGCAGTGATTAGATAAAATCATTGTAACACCTCAAGTGTTAAGCTTGCATTAGGCCATAATTGATTAACCTTAATCTTCATTAAGCATGGCATGAGCATCATCAAGCATAAATTGATTAACCTTAATCTTCATTAAGCATGGCATGAGCATCATTGTAATGAGAACCGACCAATTTATAAAAGCATAAGTGAAAAAAAATCACTCGCTAAGCAAGCAATCGTCACACTTAAGCCGTTATAAACCCGGTAGTCCGGAAATCTCAAAGGATTTCAAACCAAACATCATCAACCAAGATCGTATGGGTTTAGCGTCACCATTCGCATGTTACAACATTTCACAAATAGTTCAACAACATCAGAGTGCGGAAATAAAGTTATTACAACCCGAGTTCTTCAAATACAAATAGCGGAAACAAGATAGTTTTGAAAGCTCAACCCACGCACAACAACTTGAGTATAAAATCATGCCAGCCTGATGATCAATCCACAAAAGCAAATGGGAAGAGTAGTAAGAACGACCATAGCCCTTTGGTGCTTAATCCACTGGATATAAGCAGGTTTCGCAATACCCGTGGTAGGTATGGCCATCTGCACAAACAACAAGCGGGAAAAACCCTGAGTACGAGAAGGTACTCAGCTAGACTTACCCGACTGACGCAAAAGTAAAAGACTCCAAGGAGTATGACAGGCTTTATCAGGGGATAGCTTGACTCTTTTTGCGGAAAAGCGGTAGTAATATTTAAAGTGACAGCTCAGCTTAATCATTCCTATTTAAGCTAGGTAAGCACCTATACTATTCATCATTATAGTATATTATTCATGATTAAGCAAGCAAGTAGTAACCGTAGCCATAAACATCAGCTTAACTCACCATCATCATTAACCATATTCCATAAGCATTACTACGATGTTGCAGCTCAAGTCAAGGTGTTCACTGTCCAGGAACGATGGCGATTCGAATCGATTACTAAATGAGCTCGGGGGTATTCCTCACACAAACCACACTCACCCGCTAAAGTGAGCTACGATCACCGTGGCACGTATCCAGGAAAACAAAGCGCGGTCTCGCATGGAGCCACCGTGCCCGGGGACCGCCCGGGCGCCTTAGCCTTGACCAAGCCTGGACCTCGGACTTACTCTTCGCGCCCCTGTGGTCCCCCATCCATCTCCAATACGGTGCGAACGGGTCGAGAACCGGCCCGGATAGTGTTAGGCTTCGCGGTCGGAAGTGCTTATCCGGCCAGCTAAATGTGAGGCATGCGTTCAATATGACTTGGGGTACAACAACGGTACGGTCCTTAATCGACACAGACGGAATCACTATGGTCCAACAACCCCATAAGACTCCGTCCGGTCTCCATTTATCATAACCGAACCATCAACCAGATGATATCAACATAAGCTTTTCCATCAATAGCAAGTAACCACCTATACTCGCGGATGACAGGAAATCACCCGACTTCTACCGTCTAAGCAAGCTAAGCATATCACTCGCCCTAGACTAGCAGGGTGTATCAAGGTGGGATAATCAATGGTAAAGCAAGGATATAATGCATCAACGGTGTCACACAACTCCTATACTTAATGCAACAATCATAAAGCATAATTAGACTGTTAGAAAGCATAGGTAGTAGATGCTCCGGGGCTTGCCTGGAATCCAACACAAGTCAGTGCTAGTTAGATGATACTCGCTTGGCAAGTATCTCCCTTCCCATTGCTTGCTTAGTCCTTTCATCTTCAGGATGAGCCCGCCAAACACCATCTTGGGGGTTTTGCTTCAACACCATATTCTCATCATCTAGCGTACCTAGATGTCATGCAACGATGCATATGTATGAATACATGGAAGGGAAAAAAAGTTGTTGCATCACTTACAATAAGCAAGACAAGCTAGCGAAGTCACACTAGGTAACAAGAACACTTTAGAGAGCAAGCTATTTGCAATCATACCAAAGATAAAGATAACAAACATATCAACAAGAACACATATCACAAGATCTCAGATGTAGTAGCTCATCTATCATCAAAGACATAAGTTACACTTGGCAACATGCAACGCAACAAACTAGAACTAGATGTTATCCATTTCTAGGCTGCAAACAGCAGCTACAAGTTTTGACCATAAATGAAGCTATACACATCCAATTGATATACAATAAGATAATCTGGAAAGCTTATGAAATCATCTAGAAATCATCTTTAATCACCATATCATGATTCAATCTTTATCATAGCCAAACAATTCAATTTCTCCAATCTGGTCAGATAATTGCAGAGAGCAGCTATTTCTGAAGCTGAACAAAGCACAGCCATAACTCATAAACTATAAAGGCTATGACCATGAAAATTTGGCACAAGCTAGATATGTAAGTTATCTACAACTTTGTTATAGACAAGTTTCACAGAAAACATCATTTACAAGGTGCAATCATCAAAGTCCTAAAACTATCCAGAAAGCCTTCAAATTGAATAAAAGAGCAAATAATATTTCACTCATGTTTCAAACACCAAATTGGGTACAACCAATGTTACCAATAGTTGACATATATTAAATAAACACTAGAAAACATAGTGGCCATTCCTAAATAAATTATTTTCATGTCCTATTTCAGTTATTTAGATAGCTAGGTTGAATAAGGAGCATATATGAAACACATACCAAATTTGTACAGTAAATTCCAAGAAAATTACAGTAGCTCAAATATATTACCAATAGTCTACTGTACAAATTTCATAGCATTTGAATAAGTGTAGCCATCTCCACGAAAAAGACAAATTCTAATTGCAATAAAGCATGTGAGAGCATGTAAAAATCTAAAACTTCCTATTTTCTATAAATTCATGACTATGTTAAGTATTAACAGGTCATAACAACACCATGCAAAGGTAGTGGAACCATATTTCCCATTTTTACATTTTTAATTCAATTATAAATCAATTAAAACCATTCACTAGACAATAACCAAGATAAATCAATAACTCAATCAAAATGCATGCAATGAACCTCAAATTTTTATTACTGCACACACATATCCCTAATAGCCTAACATTAAAATTTCACATCAATTGGAGCACCACAACTTGAGATATGAATTTAACAAGAGCAAACCCTAGGTAGCAAGGATTTATTTTTACTGCACAAATTTTGTACTACAATATGCAATATTATTATACCACTGGATAGATCTACTCACAAGGATTCCAAAGAGTCCTCATTTGCTATTTTACGATTTTTCTATGATTTACTATGATATATCAAAGTTTCAGCCGAAATAAAGCATAAAAGGAAAAACAAACTTGCACTCAGGCCCCTGTAGATTTCGTGCACTATTTATCACTATTCACATGAGTCACAGAGTTCGCGGATAACCCCCTGCATTTCTCCTAATTGTTGCGCGAGCTCCCTTCTTCTTCCCCGTGAACGCAGAGAACAGAGGAGGGACGGCAGCTTCTGTTTGGGACGCCGGCGGCTCGGTCTCGACGGAGGGTGGTCGGCGGTGGAGCCACGCCGCAGCAGGGCTAAAGATTGCGCATCCGCGGGAGGGGGCGGTTGGACCCTGCCGCCGCAGCAGCCCGCCACGGGAGGAGGCGCCGAGGAGGTCGCCCATGGCGGAGAGGTCCTCCAGCCGCGGCTGGGGGCCGGAGAAGGGGTGCAGGAGCGGCGGCGCGCGAGCCCGCGAAGACGGTGCCGTGCTCGGCTACGGGCGAGGAGGCGCTGAGGAGGAAAACGGCAGCGGCAGGAAGCTCGGCGGCGGCTCCCATGGTGGCGGCGCACCGGGCACCGCGCTGCCCGAGGCAAGGAGCGAGGACCGGAGCGAGAGAGCGTGGGAATGAGTAGAGTGATGAGTTCGGCGTCCACAACGCGAGGGAGGGAGTGGCCGACCGGCTCAGAGGAGCGGCGGCGCGTGGAGGATAGCGAGGCGCGTTTGCTCGCGCATGCCTGGCGCTGCGGAGGGGGCACGCTGTCGCCCCCGGGCATTTCGTCGAGCTACTCGCGAAGCGCCGATGTGGGCTCGGTATGAGCCATTTTTGGGCTTGCTTTCGGGTGAGAATTGGACCTTGGGCCTTGAAACAAAGTTGTTGTGCTCTTGCTGCTCTTCAACTTCTATTAAAGCACTTTAGTAATTAGGTTTCCAGATCAGTAGGAAATTAATATCCAATGTGGCGGTGTCGCAGGTCAATTAGAATTAAGCCTTGCCTCGGTGTTTGCTCCAATTGACCGATCAAACTTACTAAAATTGAGCCCAACTTTTTGCATGCTCTTCTTCATTGTATTACCTTCAACTTTTATTTTTGAATCAACTCAAGTTGCTACACAAAATTTGAGAACGCATAAGATGTCAACCAATCGACATTGAATTCCGGACTTGGAATAAATCCTAAGTGCTGAAACTTCTGGCCAGATTCAATCGTCGAGCTCTTGGTTGACATGCTTCCAAGGTGAATCATAACTTGGTCCTTAAATAAAGTTTGTTGTACACAACTTAAGCTTCATCTTTTATTTAGGGTCCAACCCCAGAGTATGAACATAAGCTATACTTTTATGTTGGTCTAGACAGCAACTTAATAAAGCTTTAAACTAGGGATTTAGCCTCATTTGAGTATTTTCTTGACATTTGCTCAACACGAACCCTTCACGACTTTTGTTTGTAAGTCTGTTGAGAGTACTTTGGGTAACATGACAAGACTTGGTTGACTCTTCATATGCTCATGCACTTGATAAGGCCTTTCAAGCGAGGATAAAGCTTATCATTTCATGTGACTAACTCGATTCAATCTCTTCACGAAACTTCTCCAATGATCAAGGTAGATGGAGATGGTATGAGCTAGAGATTAGGATCATCACTTGTCATATCTTGATTAAGTCCAATCTCGCTGCTTAGCTCGTGACTAACACCTGAGGTGTTACAGCCCTCCCCCCTTAAAGGAATCTCGTCCCGAGATTCAGGATGAAAGGTATTCAAGGGAAGAGAAGCATACCACATACAACTACTGCGAAAGCACATAGTTGTTCAAACTCCATCAGGGTGATAAGCACAACTAGTCCGTCAGGTGGTTATGCTCATCGTACTTCGGAGGATGAAAATGATTTTTAGCAACATGACAACCTTCTGATATCTCACATCATTGGGAAGTTAATCCTTGTCTGAAGAATTTCCTTTATTGACTTCCATGAAGTATTGTTACTTTGGGAGGAATCCAAGACAGCAAGGTATATCGTTCTTTATATATGAAGATCACTTTGGTTCATTACTCACAAGTATTTACTTTGATAGGAGAACCATAGCATAGGCCATATAAACTTTGCACTAGAACATAATCTCCTGAAGGTACTTGTCATAATCACCCATGTAGTTCATAAAGTTTCAAAAGCAATCCTCCATTAAAGGCTTGAGTACAACCTTCCAAGAAGCATTAGATCAAGGACAGGATAACACTCTCTGTAGTGACGGGAAACGGACTAACTAAAAGACAAGGTCTACGCTGATGGTAACTGCTCATTACTCAGATGCCTATCGATGGAAAGCCACATAAGGTTCCATGTGTGCAGTTCTCTTTCTCTGATAGCAACACTGCATCATATGGGTCTACTAAGTGAGTGAAGAAGGCGATGGCTGACTCTGTTAGCTTCAATGTTCTCGACAATTCTTTATTACTGGAACTGTTGTATCCAAGTGGCAACAGTTAACGACGTTGAATCGGACGCAACCTCTTGGGTAAACACACAAAGAAGCTACCAACGGATAAGTTAACATTGAAACTCATAGCTGAAGAAAGATGATAACGAGGTTTGGAGAACAGCAAAGGTTGTAATCATTCCTTAAACTAGGGAAACAGTACTACCAGCAAGTTGAGCACCATTTTCCTTCATGGTGTAATGACACGATCAGTTGGGTTGACTTGCACTGTAACATAACTGGTCTGATTAGACTACTTTTGACATTGAGGCTTCCTTTTTGGACTGGAGAGTAGCTCCAAGATTTGAAACCTGTTGTTTGACACTTTTCAATGGTCTTCAATTTGATAATCGACAGTTGGCACACCTTGAGTACTTGAGGATACAGGACTGGCATTGAATACTCATCCAGTTGATAAAGTATCTTCTTCTATCGTGTGATTGTCCCGGATGGAGCGGACACGCTTTTCTTGTATGGTTTGAAAGCGAGAACGACCCAATTATTGCGGACTAGTGTGCGAGTGATTCCTTTGCGTAACATGGTTCAGTGAGACATAGCCTTCGTAGCTACCAAAGAGTCATTATCTAGCTGGAGGTCAACTTCTCTTTTGGTAACTAATCAGTTGTCTCTCAACACTAAAAAGCTCCAAGGCTTCAGCTTCAGTATCAAGCTGTTGCAGTTGATTCCAACACCGACAATCACCATCAAGGTCAGCAGAAAAGAGGTCACATCAGGGGAGGGTTGATTTTAATTGCATGCGTAGCCTTCAAGTGACTCTAGGGAATTAGCAGGAAGGAATCAGCATCGGGTGACTTGTAAAGAAACATACATGTTCAAAGGTCTTTGGCTATCTAATAACTGATCCAACTTTAAGTGTTGTGTGTCCTTTTTATCGATCAGTTAGTACTAACTACTACACAAAGGTTACCATGGCTCACAGACAGGATAAAGCGGAGGCTTTTATTTATGTCAGTGACTTGTTCTTCAAAGGTCATCCTCTTCATAACTTCGGAAGGAAGAGCTACAACACCAAGCTTGATGAGGGCCTTAGGATAAAATAGAGGGCTAACCAAGGAAAAGCACAAAATGGGACAACTTATCGGTGTGGTTCCGTAATAGATCACGACTAAAACCATGATACCCACGCGTGCTGAGCAGCATAACCGCATGGTTGCAATCCATAGGTTGCCCTCAGTTTCGTCGTGGCACCATTAGTTTTTGATCCTAACCCCATTACCGAGCCTACTACCAGCAAGAAATCTCATAGAGCACAAATTAAGATGTGAACATGTGGATTTACTGATAAGATACGGGAAGATGACTAAGGAAAGATCACGAGAAGATATCTCATTAGTATAATTTCTGCAATAGATTCTGACTAGCACTCCTCGACACCAGTGCGTGCCAAGCAGCACAACCTTGTGTGTGCACCCACAAGAGGCTCTTGGCCTCGTCACGGCACCGTAGAATGCTAATCGTAACACCATTACAGAACTTACACCAAATGGAAAAATTTCAAATGGCACAAATTTGATCATAAGAACAAGCATCATTCAAGGAGGGATAGCGAGCAAAAGTAGTCGCTAGATTTGGAGTCAACAAGGGTGTGATTTGAAGATCAAAACATAGCACCAGGTAACAGGGATTAATTGCTGAAGACAACTGAGTAGGAGATTCTTGCTTTATTTCCAGGCACACCTTGCGTCCACCAAGGAAACTACTAGATAAGTGATTAACATGAGACTCGGTCATAGTAGACAAGATCATGAGATCAAGATTGATAAGCATCCCAAGAAGTGAAAAGATCAGAGATGGATTAAGTAGACTTCAATGGCAATGCTAATACATCAATCAAGATTGAATTGATAAGGTAACTACATGACTTGCAAGCAAAAGATTCCAGATCAGATAGCGAGGAATTAGCATTGAACCAGATCATTAGGAAGATAGGAAACTGAGGGGTCCACAAGGATTTGGGTATGGTCTCCGGAACTAGCAAAGAACAACCAAGGTCAAAGGCTGTTGTTGGCAAGATCATAACTTGGGTTGGTCGATCACACAAGGGTCTTCATCAAAGGGTGCAAGGCATTTACACTATACACAAACATACAAAGGCCAGCAATCAAGTCTATAAGTTTAGACTTCTAAGGTGGAGAACCTAATTGGAGACAACAAACATGATTATCGTGACTGGAGCGTTGTTCTAGGATGAGCTATTCGACACTTGTATGCTCACCGAGGACAAACGAGGTGGCACTATTGCACTACCTAGATAACAAGCATACACATAGACAACAGCTTAAAATAAGCACTTGAGAAAACTCAAATAAGGGCGCTTAAGCAACTATTATAAGCACAAAGCTCACACAAATCAAGCATTTAACTGCAGCAACACAACTCAACATTCAGATCACTCACAAGTTACTTATTATAGAATAAGGGTGAGAGGAGCATAGTTATGTAGAAAGCAACAACCATGATAATGCATGCTTCATCCTATTCGTCCTCACAGAATTGCCAACCTGAGGTGGCAATCACGTTCTATGTCGGTGGCATAACACGCACTCTCGATATATAACTAGCCGTCATGTATATTTAATCTACGCATTTGGGGTTAGTGTACCTGCAGAAAATCCACTTCAGCCCAACCCCACAGTATGAATATAATGCATTGCGGAAAAATAAAGATTAAATACTCACACATACGTGCATTCCCAAATACACGTACATGTAGTACAACTACCCGATCCTCGTCCTCATGACGGCATCGTCTCAACAGACGGCACAACCCACAATTAAACACCTTGGTAAATACATGGTTTGGACATGCAAGTACTTCCGGCATCACACTAGCACTCCCCTAGATCGCCGGTTGGACAATCATGCTCTCACAACTCACACTTACCGAGGCGTAGAGGCTTTTGAACCATACATTACCATTCAAGCGAATGGCACCCATACAATTACCTTGCTGCATGGGCAACAATAAAAAGAAAATATGATGCAAGCCCCCAAGTTAGTACTTAATTAGCCACCTAGAGTCCTTATTTGGGCATAAAGGATATGACCACTGGCATACTCTTAATTTTGCAAACGAATTTTCTTAAAAGACTTATAGATCTATAAGTTGAAATCCAGTTTTGAAACCAAAATCCTTTGTTTTAAATAGACATGTGAACATGTCGCTAAACCTTGCTCGATGCCACGGTAATGTAGAACCGACCAATTTATAAAAGCATAAGTGAAAAAAAATCACTCGCTAAGCAAGCAATCGTCACACTTAAGCCGTTATAAACCCGGTAGTCCGGAAATCTCAAAGGATTTCAAACCAAACATCATCAACCAAGATCGTATGGGTTTAGCGTCACCATTCGCATGTTACAACATTTCACAAATAGTTCAACAACATCGAGTGCGGAAATAAAGTTATTACAACCCGAGTTCTTCAAATACAAATAGCGGAAACAAGATAGTTTTGAAAGCTCAACCCACGCACAACAACTTGAGTATAAAATCATGCCACGATGATCAATCCACAAAAGCAAATGGGAAGAGTAGTAAGAACGACCATAGCCCTTTGGTGCTTAATCCACTTTGGATATAAGCGGGGTTTCGCAATACCCGTGGTAGGTATGGCCATCTGCACAAACAACAAGCGGGAAAAACCCCGAGTACGAGAAGGTACTCAGCTAGACTTACCCGCCCGACGCAAAAGTAAAAAGACTACAAGGAGTATGACAGGCTTTATCGGGGATAGCTTGACTCTTTTTTATGAAAAGCGGTAGTAATATTTAAAGTGACAGCTCAGCTTAATCATTCCTATTTAAGCTAGGTAAGCACCTATACTATTCATCATTATAGTATATTATTCATGATTAAGCAAGCAAGTAGTAACCGTAGCCATAAACATCAGCTTAACTCACCATCATCATTAACCATATTCCATACGCATTACTACGATGTTGCGGCTCAAGTCAAGGTGTTCCTTTGTCCAGGAACGATGGCGATTCGAATCGATTACTATCGAGCTCGGGGGTATTCCTCACACAAACCACACTCACCCGCTAAAGTGAGCTACAGATCACCGTGGCACGTATCCGGGGAAAACAAAGCGCGGTCTCGCATGGAGCCACCGTACCCGGGGACCGCCCGGCGCCTTTACCCGGCCAAAATTTGGACCTCGGACTTACTCTTGGCCCCGTGGTCCCCATCCATCTCCAATACGGTGCGAACGGGTCGAGAACCGGCCCGGATAGTGTTAGGCTTCGCGGTCGGAAGTGCTTATCCGGCCAGCTAAATGTGAGGCATGCGTTCAATATGACTTGGGGTACAACAACGGTACGGTCCTTAATCGACACAGACGGAATCACTATGGTCCAACAACCCCATAAGACTCCGTCCGGTCTCCATTTATCATAACCGAACCATCAACCAGATGATATCAACATAAGCTTTTCCATCAATAGCAAGTAACCACCTATACTCGCGGATGACAGGAAATCACCCGACTTCTACCGTCTAAGCAAGCTAAGCATATCACTCGCCCTAGACTAGCAGGGTGTATCAAGGTGGGATAATCAATGGTAAAGCAAGGATATAATGCATCAACGGTGTCACACAACTCCTATACTTAATGCAACAATCATAAAGCATAATTAGACTGTTAGAAAGCATAGGTAGTAGATGCTCCGGGGCTTGCCTGGAATCCAACACAAGTCAGTGCTAGTTAGATGATACTCGCTTGGCAAGTATCTCCCTTCCCATTGCTTGCTTAGTCCTTTCATCTTCAGGATGAGCCCGCCAAACACCATCTTGGGGGTTTTGCTTCAACACCATATTCTCATCATCTAGCGTACCTAGATGTCATGCAACGATGCATATGTATGAATACATGGAAGGGAAAAAAAGTTGTTGCATCACTTACAATAAGCAAGACAAGCTAGCGAAGTCACACTAGGTAACAAGAACACTTTAGAGAGCAAGCTATTTGCAATCATACCAAAGATAAAGATAACAAACATATCAACAAGAACACATATCACAAGATCTCAGATGTAGTAGCTCATCTATCATCAAAGACATAAGTTACACTTGGCAACATGCAACGCAACAAACTAGAACTAGATGTTATCCATTTCTAGGCTGCAAACAGCAGCTACAAGTTTTGACCATAAATGAAGCTATACACATCCAATTGATATACAATAAGATAATCTGGAAAGCTTATGAAATTATCTAGAAATCATCTTTAATCACCATATCATGATTCAATCTTTATCATAGCCAAACAATTCAATTTCTCCAATCTGGTCAGATAATTGCAGAGAGCAGCTATTTCTGAAGCTGAACAAAGCACAGCCATAACTCATAAACTATAAAGGCTATGACCATGAAAATTTGGCACAAGCTAGATATGTAAGTTATCTACAACTTTGTTATAGACAAGTTTCACAGAAAACATCATTTACAAGGTGCAATCATCAAAGTCCTAAAAACTATCCAGAAAGCCTTCAAATTGAATAAAAGAGCAAATAATATTTCACTCATGTTTCAAACACCAAATTGGGTACAACCAATGTTACCAATAGTTGACATATATTAAATAAACACTAGAAAACATAGTGGCCATTCCTAAATAAATTATTTTCATGTCCTATTTCAGTTATTTAGATAGCTAGGTTGAATAAGGAGCATATATGAAACACATACCAAATTTGTACAGTAAATTCAAGAAAATTACAGTAGCTCAAATATATTACCAATAGTCTACTGTACAAATTTCATAGCATTTGAATAAGTGTAGCCATCTCCACGAAAAAGACAAATTCTAATTGCAATAAAGCATGTGAGAGCATGTAAAAATCTAAAACTTCCTATTTTCTATAAATTCATGACTATGTTAAGTATTAACAGGTCATAACAACACCATGCAAAGGTAGTGGAACCATATTTCCCATTTTTACATTTTTAATTCAATTATAAATCAATTAAAACCATTCACTAGACAATAACCAAGATAAATCAATAACTCAATCAAAATGCATGCAATGAACCTCAAATTTTTATTACTGCACACACATATCCCTAATAGCCTAACATTAAAATTTCACATCAATTGGAGCACCACAACTTGAGATATGAATTTAACAAGAGCAAACCCTAGGTAGCAAGGATTTATTTTTACTGCACAAATTTTGTACTACAATATGCAATATTATTATACCACTGGATAGATCTACTCACAAGGATTCCAAAGAGTCCTCATTTGCTATTTTACGATTTTTCTATGATTTACTATGATATATCAAAGTTTCAGCCGAAATAAAGCATAAAAGGAAAAACAAACTTGCACTCAGGCCCCTGTAGATTTCGTGCACTATTTATCACTATTCACATGAGTCACAGAGTTCGCGGATAACCCCCTGCATTTCTCCTAATTGTTGCGCGAGCTCCCTTCTTCTTCCTGTGAACGCAGAGAAACAGAGGGAGGGACGGCAGCTGGGCTGGGACGCCGGGCGGCCGGTCTCGGCGGAGGGTGGTCGGCGGTGGAGCCACGCCGTCTGCAGTGGGCCAGCGCATCCGCGGGGGGGGGGCGGCTCGGACCTGCTGCTGCTTTCGCAGCAGCCCGGCCACGGGAGGAGGCGGCGGGGAGGTCATTTGTCCATGGCGGGAGAGGTCCCCCCCGCGGTTGGGGCCGGGAGAGGGGGTGCAGGAAGGGCGGCGCGAGCTCGCTGGAAGACGGTGCCGCGCTTCGGCTACGGGCGAGGAGGCGCGGAGGAGGAAAAACGGCAGCGGCAGGAAGCTCGGCGGCGGCTCCCATGGTGGCGGCGCCCGTGGCACCGGCGTTCGGAGGCAAGGAGCGAGGACCGGAGCGAGAGAGCGTGGGAATGAGTAGAGTGATGAGTTCGGCGTCCACAACGCGAGGGAGGGAGTGGCCGACCGGCTCCAGAGGAGCGGCGGCGCGTGGAGGATAGCGAGGCGCTGCTGCTCGCGCATGCCCGGGCGCGTGGAGGGGGCACGCGTCGTCCCTCGGGCATTTCGTCGAGCTACTCGCAGGGCGCCGATGTGGGCTCGGTATGAGCCATTTTTGGGCTTGCTCGGGTGAGAATTGGACCTTGGGCCTTGAAACAAAGTTGTTGTGCTCTTGCTGCTCTTCAACTTCTATTAAAGCACTTTAGTAATTAGGTTTCCAGATCAGTAGGAAATTAATATCCAATGTGGCAGTGTCAGCAGGTCAATTAGAATTAAGCCTTGCCTCGGTGTTTGCTCCAATTGACTGATCAAACTTACTAAAATTGAGCCCAACTTTTTGCATGCTCTTCTTCATTGTATTACCTTCAACTTTTATTTTTGAATCAACTCAAGTTGCTACACAAAATTTGGAGAACGCAAGATGTCAACCAATCGACATTGAATTCCAGACTTGGAATAAATCCTAAGTGCTGAAACTACAGCAGATTCAATCGTCGAGCTCTTGGTTGACATGCTTCCAAGGTGAATCATAACTTGGTCCTTAAATAAAGTTTGTTGTACACAACTTAAGCTTCATCTTTTATTTAGGGTCCAACCCCAGAGTATGAACATAAGCTATACTTTTATGTTGGTCTAGACAGCAACTTAATAAAGCTTTAAACTAGGGATTTAGCCTCATTTGAGTATTTTCTTGACATTTGCTCAACACGAACCCTTCACGACTTTTGTTTGTAAGTCTGTTGAGAGTACTTTGGGTAACATGACAAGACTTGGTTGACTCTTCATATGCTCATGCACTTGATAAGGCCTTTCAAGCGAGGATAAAGCTTATCATTTCATGTGACTAACTGATTCCAATCTTCACGAAACTTCTCCAATGATCAAGGTAGATGGAGATGGTATGAGCTAGAGATTAGGATCATCACTTGTCATATCTTGATTAAGTCCAATCTCATTTGCTTAGCTCGTGACTAACACCTGAGGTGTTACAATCATCAAGCATAAACCCTAGTTTCCATCTTGTCATTTTATGTGCTTGCTTGTAACTACTTGATTGCTTGCTTGCTTGTTTAAATAGTTAATTAATTGCCTTGCAAATGACTTTGTCAAAGTTGGATTCACTTGTCCAGCAATTTGAAAAGTTTTAACAAATTTTATTGCAAAAGATTTGGTGGTTTTGGGGCAAAAGAAAATAAATTGGAAAATCCCCTTTTTAAGCCTTTATTCAAAATGCAGTTGCAATTCAAATTTTATTGGGAATTTTGAGTTGACCCCAAAATGAAAGTTGCTCAGTTTTTAAATTATGTACAACTTTTATTTTGGGCACATTTCTTGAAAACGCTTTTAAATTTGCCAAACAAGTGCTTTTTGGTTCAGGTTCAAATTTCAAAAAAAAAAAAAACATCACATGAACCGGCGGGCGGATTCGGCCCAAGCAGCCCATGGCCCGCGCCCACGCCCGGCGCCTGCGCCCGCCGCGGGCAGAACCCGCGCGCCACGCGCCACGCCGCGTCGGCCGCGCGCCGCGTAGCCACCATGCTCCGGCGGCGGGCCCGCCACGGCCGGCCGCGCCCATCACCCCGCGCCGCGCCTACGCCTCGCTCCGCACGCTCCCATTCCCTTCTTCGCTCTTTTCGCTCTCGCGCCGCACCGCGGCAGCCAGCGCATCGCGTCCGCCGCCCGCGTTCCGCGCGCCGCCGCGGCAAGCCGCCGCCGTTCCACCGCTGCTCCTTCGCCCACGACCCGGCCGCAGCGTGCGGCCGCCCACCCACTCCACCCCGCCGCACCGCCCCGCCCACCGTCGTCGAGGGTAAGGGGCGGAACGGCCACTGTCACCGCCGCGCCATGGCCGGAGCTCGCGGGAGCTCGCGGTCCCGCGTTCCGCTCCCTCCGCTCCCCCTCTCTCTCTCTGGCCGCGCACGAGGGTCGCCTGAGCTCAAACGGCTCCGGTGAGCCCCGGTAGGGCCGATTAGGGGCCCTACGCCACGCCACCCGCGCTCGCGATCGCCATCACCGCCGCCGCTCGCCGCCGCCGCTATTCCGGCCGTCGCTCGCGCAAACCAGCACCGTCACCAGGTGCGCCTCGGCGTGAGGATCACGCCGGTGCCACCGCGCCGCCGCTAGCCGCGCCCCCGCCAGCTAGGGTTGGTCAAAGCCGGCTTCGCTCACGGCCGGCCGACCGGTGGGGCCGGTTGACCTACCGGGCCCGCGCGCCCAGTGAGCCCTGGTCCAATGGACCAGGTGCACCTAGCGTTTTAGAGCCGGTTTTCTTTTAAAAGATTTTCCGTAAATTGCTTTAATTCGTTTTTAAATTCATAGCTGGTGCAAATAGAGTCCAAATTTGATGAAACTTGTTTTGCTAGGTTTCTTATGAATAGATCTATCTAGGAAAAATATGATATGTCATTTTTGTGGTACCTTTCTGTGTAGATTTATTTAATTGTTTTAATTGCTGAAATCTGGTAAAATGCATAGTAAATTGTATATTGCTCAGAAAAATGTGATTCTTCTTTTGTTAGATTTGTTATGTGATGTACTTTCTGGGAAAAATATATTTCATGCAGTTCCTGTGTAAAAATATTGAGATGTGGTTTAATTGTGTTTTAGGGCTATTTCTTGTTTATTTCATAGTAATTAATTTATGAGGAATTATACCTTGATAATTTTTGGTGCCTGTTCTTGTGCTAAGAAGCATTCATGAAAAATGTTAAATCTACTATTTGTTACTTTTCACAGTACAAAGTTATTAAATATGCATTTCTGTCCTGTTGCTTCATCTTTTTGTGTAGGCTGTTGTACTTGATAATTTGTGATGAAAATTTTATTATGGCCTTGTTGTAGCATAATGTAGCTCCTGTAGTTTTTGTAGAATTTTTTGGGCTGTTTAGACAGAGGTCACAGTTCAAGCCCTTAAATTCACATGAAATGATAAGGCTTTTGATTAATTGTTTTAATAAGTTCTATATTGCTTTTTGAGCACTTTTAATTATGTTTTGATTGCTGGTCATGTTATGTAGTACCTTAACTGAAATGTGATGTTTAGCTATAAATAGTGTTGCTTCTCTTTTATTCATGTGTTGTGAGTATGTGTGTGTGCTTATACACACCTCTCTTCTTTATACACTTCTCTAAGTGTTTAGAGAAGAGATATGCACATACTCAGTAAAAGTGAAGTAGTGTATACTAGAGAGGAGGTATGCACCTACTCTGTCAAATAACTTGTTAATCATCTTCATTCATAAGCATTGCACCTATGCATTCTTTATGTTTATACCGTGCATCGCATCATACAGGTTCGCAGGGAGGACCCCCAACTTTCGGAGATCGAGGAGAACCCTCGGAAGGAGTTCCAACCGGAGGTTCGGTAGGAGGGGGGACGAGGAAGACCCGCCCCGAGTGTTGAATCACCGCAGCGGTGACTTTGAACAAGGCAAGCACCGGAGCATCCACTTACCTATACTTTCTAACAGTCTAATTATGCTTTATGATTGTTGCATTAAGTATAGGAGTTGTGTGCAACCGTTGATGCATTATATCCTTGCTTTACCCTTGAATTATCCCACCTTGATTTACCCTGCTAGTCTAGGGCAAGTAACATGCTTAGCTTGCTTAGACGGTAGAAGTCGGGTGATTTCCTGTCATCCGCGAGTATAGGTGGTTACTTATGATTGATGGAAAGCTTATGTTGATATCATCTGGTTGATGGTTATGGTTGAGATAATTTGGAGACCGGACGGAGTCTTGTGGGGTTGTTGGACCATAGTGATTCCGTGCAGTGTCGATTAAGGACCTGCACCGTTGATGTACCGCAAGTCATGTTGAACGCATGCCTCACATTTAGCTGGCCGGATAAGCACTTTCGACCGTGAAGCCTAACACTATCCAGGCCGGTTCTCGACTCGTTCGCACCGTATTGGAGATGGATGGGGACCACAGGGGCTCGAAGAGTAAGTCCGAGGTCCAGCATGGCGGCTAAAAGCGGTCGGGCGGTCCCCGGGTACGGTGGTTCCACTCGAGTCCGCGTTGTTTTCCCGGATATGTGCCACGGTGACACTGTAGCTCACTTTAGCGGGTGAGTGTGGTTTGTGTGAGGAATACCCCCGAGCTCGGTAGTAATCGATTCGAATCGCCATCGCTCTGGGACGGTGAACACTTGACTTGAGCTGCACCATCGTAGTAATGATTATGGAATGTGGTTAATGATGATGATGGGTTAAACTAATGTTTATGATTATGGTTACTCCTCGCTTGCTTAATCATGACTAATATACTATAATGATGCATAGTATAGGTCCTTACCTAGCATAAATAGGAATGGTTAAGCTGAGCTATCACTTTAAATGTTACTACCATTTTTATGCAAAAAGAGTCAAGCTATTCTCCGATAAAGCCTGTCATACTCCTTGGAGTCTTTTATTTTAAGTCAGACGGGTAAGTCTAGCTGAGTACCTTCTTGTACTCAGGGTTTTTCCCGCTTGTTGTTTGTGCAGACGGACTTACCTTCCACGGGTACTGTGCTACCTGTCTTTTCCCAGTGGACTAGAAGACCTTGGGCAAGGTCAATCTTTACTATTCTCCCCAACATGCTTTTGATGGAATGACTGTGGACTGGCACTGTATTATCTCTTAAATGTGTGAGTTGGGCTGAGCTTTTAAAACTACCTTGCTGTCGCTACTTGGATTTGAGAACTTGGTTTGTAATAACTTTATGTCCGCACTCTGATGTTATCGAACTATTTGTGAAATGTTGTAACGTGCGAATGGTGACGCTAAACTTGCGATCTTGGTTGATGATGTTTGGTTTAAAATCCTTCGAGATTTCTGGACTACCGGATTTATAACGGCTTAAGTGTGACAATTGCTTGTTTATCGAGTGATTTTTCACTTATGCTTTTATAAATTGGTCGGTTCTGTTACAATCATGCCGTGATTTAGTAGTACTAGTACATTGCTTGGGTCAGTTTGCGGTGATGCGTGGTCGCCGAATCTCCTGTGATGATATGACTGTAGTACTAACCAGAAGTCATACTGAGGATTTGTGTGGTGCCAATCATTCCATCTCAAAGCCCACCTAACAAATTTACCCTGTGCGCTGCTGCTGCCTTGCTGCCACGGCCGGTATACTGAGGATGTGGTTTTGGATATGACTGTAGTACTAACCAGAAGTCATGTTTTTATTGAACTCAACATGATCGTTCACTTCCTCCTTTCTATTGAACTACTGAGGATGTGGTTTTGGATACTGAAGTCATGTTTTTATTGAAAAATGTAGTTCCGATTTCAGCCCTATATATGAATTCCCTTTTAATCTTGTGTGCTTGTTTCTTTGCAGCAACCAAGGGCTTCAAGCGCCCCAGAAAGTGGATATTTCACAAATATGTTGACACGACAAGTTTAACGAGCGAAGATTTCGAATTGCCGAGGCAGCAGGATGCCACTTCAAAGTTGGTGGCAAATCCAAGCGAGGCAAGCAACTACACTAATTCGAAGATATTCAACTTTGCAAATCTTGGATTAATATCAGCAATGACCCTATCATAGGCAATCAGTAGCCGGAAAACTTATTGGGAGAGGATCGCTAATGATTTCCACAGGAACATGGACTTTGACTCCGATAGGACTCTCAATTCACTCGAGCACTGCTTTGGGATCATACTAAAGGAGTGCATGAAATTCCATGGCTACTACGAGGAGGTCGAGCGTCGTCATCCAAGTGGCATTCCATACCAAGAGCATGTAATTGTTCTTGCACTTGGTTCATCCCATATCTTGTCATTGCTATATATCTAATCATGCACTTGATCCTTCTTTGCACCGGCTTTGGAAGCCCAAGCAAGGTATGCCGAAAAAAAGTTTAACGGCAAAAATTATCAATTCGAACATTCTTTGGCTCACATTGAGGCACACTTAGAATTTCGAATCAACGCTTGAAGGCAACAAGAGGCCAGCCAAGTCTAGAGAGGTCAACCTCCCGGTAAGAAGTGAACAAGAGGTCAACCTCCCGGTAAGAAGTGAACAAACGTTGCCTAGGCTGGGTATATCCCATCGGCAAGATAGTACCCCATTGTATACTTGTTTCCATTGATCATGTATTCCACTTGAGGCGCCGTCCCAGAAGTCAGACTTTGGAAGAGCGGAGAGCGGCACAAAACGTTGATATCATTTAAAGAACCTGGAAGGCCGAAGAATGCATGCCAAATCCATAAATCTTGTGATGCAATGGCCTCAAGGATCATGGTCAGCCCATCTTCTTTCCCTTCGTATGCTCATCTCCAACCTACTGGGCACTTGTCCCATTTCCAATGCATGCAATCAACGGAACCAAGCATACCTGGGAACCCTCTTGCACTATTCATTGCCAACAGCCTGGCCTTGTCTTGTGCATTGGGGGCCCTCAAGTATTCTTCACCAAAGACCTCGAAGACAGCCTTTACAAAATGCTTCAGACACTCAATGATGGTGCTCTCTCCCATCCTCACATACTCATCCAAAAAGTCGGCTGAAATACTGTAGGCAAGCATCCGAACGGCCGCAAGAACCTTCTGTATGGGAGAGGCACCAAGAGTTCCAATGGCATCGGGCTTCTGACGGAAATAGTCATCATGAGACTCCACTGCATCCACTATCCGCAGAAAGAGCGACGGACATCCGAAACCTCCTTCGAAATGTCTCTCACTTTGTATACACACCGGTCCGCGAAGTAGTCCAGGTAGATGCGATTGTGACCTCGAAATGTCCGTGGCACTTTGCGGCGACCGGCAACGATCCACGAAACTTTTTCTTGCGCTTGTTTCTCCTCGAGCCCTCAAGAAGACCAGCAATGATGAAAAGGTCGTCAACATCAGATTCGTCCTCTTCATCCCACCATCGACGAGCTCTAGTTCCAAACCTTGACATCTGCCATAGCAACAAAAAAAAGGACAATTAGAGATGCGGATGAACATAGGAATCAAACATTTTCAAGTGCAACTGTAGAGTGAGAATAAAGGCAATGTATTCCTAAGTTTGTGAACTGTAGCAAAAACAAAGGGCATCTCGTTTACGATATTACTATAGTATTCCCATACAGCACCTGTTCTGATTGTTAGGCCATGCATGCCCTCTCACACCAAATTACAATGTATAAATTTGCAAAGTTGAGATCATGATATATTTAGTGTCCAACTCTGCACAAAGCAATCTTTAGTCTAAAGGGATAAAAGAAGTGTACTTTTCTTTTTCCAGTATACAAAAGCATGTTTAACTGTGAACTGTTTTCTGATTAAATGTAACAACAAAGCTAAAAGCTAAAGGACCTTTCAATAGATTGCAGTATAAACTTGAATTTTTTTGTGTGTTCTACATCCAAGTTGCAATAAAAAAGGTTGAAAACGCTTTTGTTTAGCCCCATTAGCAAAAATATATTCCATTGTGAATCATGTGCTGTATTAAAGTCTTTCAAACTTGTTTGCAAATTGTCAGCTCAATAGGAAGCTGAATGTTTCCTGTGTTCAATAGCTAAGTCAGCAAGGGGCAAGCCAAAGAGGAGGCTGAGCGGGAGATAGCTGAATACCGTGCCATTGCTCACCTTTACATTGGAGGACGGGGGAGTCAGGACAGGTGAAGCCGTGAAGGCGTAGGGGGGTGCACGGCGCCTCCCAAACTCGAGTTCGTCGCTGTCTTGGGAGCACGAGGTAGCCGCCAGCGGCAGCGAAGGGGCGACCAGGAGACGATGGGAGATGGGAGAGGGTGGCGCCGGACTGCAGGAGAGGCGATGGCCAGTGGCGAGCTCGAGGAGCAGGATCCCGAAGCCAAACACGTCTGTCTTCTCCGACGACGCCCGTTGCCAGCAAGAAGTCCCACGGCCTCGCACTGCTCGTCCAGCGTACAGCTGGGCGCCGGTGCTTTGCTCGGCTCGCATGGCCAGGGCGCCGGTCTTTGGCGGCTTCGTGGGGAGTGGCGGCGATGGCGGCGGCGGGGCGGGGGGCGGCAATGGCGGCGCGGGCAGACGGCAGTGGCGGCCATGGCTACTGGTGGGGCGCAAAGGCGGGAGCGCCCGGCGTTCTTGGGCCAGACGAGTAGGATTTAGGGGCTTGGGCTGGAGTTGGATCCAAATTTAGGTCTCTATTTTTTACAGGCTAGCATACAAATAAAAAAAACTAGGGATCCAATTTGCATGCTAGGCTGAAGTTACTCTAAATAGAGCAGTCCAGAAATTAACAAGCCAATTCAGACCGCGGCCAACGCACCACGCTAGCGTGCTGTACCATATAACACGTCCGAGCCAGCACTCTAGATCAGGTAGTAGATTGATAGCTTCGCAGGCTATCAGTGTAGCCTTCAGAAGTGCCGATCTCCTCGACTGACAAGGTGCAGGCAATGGCCAGAGCAAGTGCTGTGGCGAGGAGGCACCCAAACGTGACAACACCTTTTCAGTACCATGCTCAACCAAGGATAAAAAGGCTAAAAAGCAGCATGCGCCTGTCCAACTGACGCGACTAGTCGAATTAGCCTAATAAATTAACCTTTGGTTGCCTTGCTCAACGCGGTGTGTACTTTTAGGTGAAGCATATATTAACTGCCTGCGTTGGGTGTGCCCTCACGGAGATCCTCCGGTCAAGTGACGGTCATATGCAGACGTGAAGTGGGATCAGCTTTCCCAGATTCATGATGTTGTTCGGCCTGTCTCAAGTAGAAGGTTTCATAGATATTAAACACACTGACTTAATATTGTGTTAATAAAAAGAGAGATGATGATAGTGTCATAGAAGTAGAGATAGTTTTATAAGATGAAACTCTTCTACACTGCTTCTAAATTTGGGTATGTTGAAAATTGAGCTATGAAACCTTCATTGGAAGTGGCCTTTGGATCAATGCTGCCTTTATTTATCTCACAAATTAGTCTTAATGATTAGCCTATATTTAATACTCCTAATTGATATATAAAGATTTGATATGACAAGGCTAAACTTTTGCCCGAGAAAAACAAACACCGCAAAAGTTATAAACAAGCAAATATGACTTAAAGAATGAGGGATTTAAAAACTTCTGCTACATCTTGTCAAAAAAGAACTTCTGCTACAAATGTGCCCTTGAAGTGGTATCTGTAATGACACATTCAGTCTTAGTGAAGTGGTTAGAGTTCAACAATTCTCAATTTTTTTCTTATGCCATGGCTCTGAAGAAGGGAAAGAGTGAATTCCTCGAAATCGATCGCCGACCCAATCAACCTCGGCATGGACCTACAAATTCGCGCGTTCCACACCACTGGTGAAGAACCACAAACTCTGCCATTGGGGATTATGATTGTGATCCAGACGGTCAATTGCTTCGGAAAAATTTTTCAGGAGCGATGACGTCGAGCGATTGGGGACGCGAGGACAGGCTCTGGTACCAAATTGTTATGAACACAGATAACTGGATAGAATTTGGACTGGCAAGAGCAACCAAGAGGAAGCACTAGGACGAACACAGCTAGATTCCGTGGGTTTGACCGAAGGCCGTTGAGCAGTTACAGGGAGAAATGAATTCTGTTCTTCCTTGCCTCTCACGCCTTCCATCTTATATTCTGCTGGGGGGATGTTACAGGGCTGTCACGGCCAGGCCCACTCCTACTACGACCCAAGGCCCATTACATAACAGAAAGAAAGCGCCACTGTGCCACTAAGCTTTTGCATCTGTAGGTTGCTGATACTTACCTTCATTTTCTCTATGTGTGCATGTACCTGCAGTTAGATGCTGGTCATGTTAATATTTTCAGCTAGTTTTTTTTTCTTGAGGTCAGCATTTGTTCCAAGTGTGGACGCATCATCAAGTATTTAGTTGTATAAATATAAATAAATATAAGCACTACCGTCGTGCCCCACGTCCCAGGACCACGATGTTCCAACAACTGGTTATCATTCGCGACAAAATATACTTGGCTTTAATTGTCCCTACGGATCTTCATCACCAAGATAATTTAATACCAGCAATAATGTAAAATACACCAAAAGAAACTCCACAATTTCAGTGCACCTCACGCAGTCACGCGTGCAGCTGTACAAGCTGTTGACGTAGGCACCGGCTGGGATCTCACTAATTCAAAAAAAGAAAGAAAAGAAAAAAGAAGACACCGGTGGCGTCGCAGCAGCGCTCGCCAGTGGACCGCGCGACCCGTCGGTCGGCCGGGCCCTGTCTCTGTTTCATCACTGGCGTGCTGGTGCTCGAGCTCGCTCGTGTGTCTCGCTGACTCGCTCTTCTCTCTCCTGCCTTCCCGCGTCGGCGTCGCCGGCCTCCTTCCTCGTATAAGAAAGAACCGACGCTGCACGCCGCCTTCGCACTCGTCAACCCCTCCGCTTCGCCACCCTCGCTCGCGCACGCATTCCCTCCCGCCTCCAGATCTCGATGCGGCAGGCGCTCCCCTGACACCCGACGAGGCGACGCCAGCCACGCCACCATGGCCTCCTGCGACGACGACCACGCCTCGCTCCTCAGATCCCACGCCGGGGCCTCGTCGTCGCCGTCCTGCCCCTCGCCGCGCGGGCCGGCGGGGCACCAGCTCCACGCCGACGTCGAGGCGGACGAGGCCACCGTCACCGCCTCCCCGAGGCTCGCCAGCGGCGGCGGGGGCGTGCGCGGCCTCCTGCGCAACCTCGAGCGCCGCATGACCGCACGCGGATCTGGGCCTGGCCGTCGCCAGCACCAGCATTACCAGCAGCTCGATCGCTCCGTGGTGATCGAGTCCCCGTCCTCGACGCCGTCGCAGCGGCAGCGGGAGAGAGCAGCGGGGGGGAGGACGACGAGCTCGGGGACGGGGCGCCGCCCGAGTGGGCGCTGCTGCTCATCGGCTGCCTCCTCGGTCTCGCCACCGGCATCTGCGTCGCCGCATTTAACCGCGGGGTGAGTCAGTGGTTTCTAATTGGGAAGTTGGACATTCATGTACAGTGTAGTAGTAGCAGCGTAGCACAGTTTAAGGACATGTTTGAATACACACAACTGCTAGTTACTAGTAATTGAGAAGCTCCGCTAAAAATTAGCATAAATTAGCTATAGTTGGCTAACAACTAGTAGAAGACTTGGCCAAAAACTTACCTATTAGCCCTCCCGTTTGGACTTTGGACACATTAGAGCTAATTTTAGCTAGCTAGCTATTAGTCGTTGTACCTAAATTGGTTTGGTTTGTGAGCTTTGTGGTCTAGTATCTGGTTGTGGTCAGTGTTTGTAACGTTTTAGCCTACTTTGGAATGTGTAACTGCCATGGAAAAGCTAGTGCCATGCTGCAAATTTGGTTCTATTTGTGTCTACCTAAATGATCTATATATATAGCATATGCCCAGCTAACATTTCATACACAACTCATTGATAATATTATTAAGTATTTATGTAACTATTATGAGTGATTGAAATTATATATGGATGTCCAATTGCAACAAATTTTATTTGAAAACTAACCACTTTACACTAATGTGTAATTATCTGTGATCATAATAGCCGAGCTTTTGTGATTGCACCTTGAACAACTGATTCCATATACAGCTCCCTTAATGGCTTTGCTAGGTTCATGTCATCCATGAATGGGCATGGGCAGGTACTCCCAACGAAGGTGCAGCATGGCTCCGTCTGCAGAAGCTAGCTGATACTTGGCACAGGATACTGCTGATCCCGGTGACTGGAGGTGTTGTTGTAGGAATGATGCATGGGTTGCTCGAGATATTTGAGCAGCTAAAACTTGTGAAATCAGGGCAGAGGCAAGGAATCAACTTTGTTGGAGCCATCTTCCCAACCATAAAGGCTGTCCAAGCTGCTGTTACCCTAGGGACCGGTTGTTCCCTGGGGCCTGAAGGTCCTAGTGTGGATATTGGCAAATCATGCGCAAATGCATGCTCAGAAATGATGGAGAGTAACCGGGAAAGGCGTATTGCACTTGTTGCTGCTGGTGCTGCTGCTGGCATTGCTTCAGGTATAGTTTTCATTCCGTAACACATTACAAAATGGAAATTTCATCTTAACTGGATCTGGGAAAAGGCTAGATGCTTTTGACATGCCAACTTTAGTTTTTTAAAAGATGGCCTGTGATTATTCAACAGATCAGGAGTAAGCATAGATGTAAATGTTGTAAAAGAAACCTTAAATGGATTAGCTAATAAGGATCAGTCGCAATGCTGCCCTTATAGCTATAACTCTTAGTTTTGGCTTTTATCTACAATTGTACACTTTTTCACGATAGAAGTTTGCTAATATACTGCTCCTGGTGTGTGTTTGTGTCTTTTCAGGCTTCAATGCAGCAGTTGCTGGGTGCTTCTTTGCCATTGAAACTGTATTGAGGCCCCTTAAAGCAGAAAACTCACCTCCATTTACGACTGCAATGATAATATTGGCATCTGTCATATCATCTACTGTTTCAAATGTTTTACTTGGAGCAAGACCAGCTTTTATAGTGCCAGCATATGAGCTAAAATCTGCTGCCGGTAGCTGTTCTGATCTTTTCTTACATTAACTTTAATAGCTATCCTTCTTTTTATGAAGTTTCAGGGCACCTCTTGTAAAATGTTTTCTAAGTTCATCGAGCCCAAATATGTGATTCCATTTGTTTAGGTTATGAGCATAATGCCAAAAGCTATTTTTTCTCATAAGTTAGGATTGGCCTTTTCGGTGTAAATTTCAAGTTCCCTTTGGAAATCTCATTATTCTATGACGTTGAGTTGGGTTTTTGAGCCTCACATAACATTGTTCTCCTATTTTGTAAATTCAAGTGTATGTGAAATGTGTATTTTTAAGGTTTTCCTAATCTCTTCAACTTGTCTGCAGAACTACCCCTGTACCTTATATTGGGAATGCTCTGTGGAGCGGTCAGTGTGGTATTTGACGGGTTGGTAGGATGGTTTTCAAGATTCTTTGGGCGCATAAAGGAAAAGTTTGATTTTCCTATTATAGTGTACCCTGCTTTGGGTGGGCTGGGAGCTGGCATCATAGCTCTGAAATATCCAGGGATCTTATACTGGGGTTTCACAAATGTTGAAGAAATATTGCATACTGGGAAAAGCGCTTCTGCTCCTGGTATCTGGTTGTTAGCTCAACTGGCAGCTGCAAAGGTAGCTGCAACTGCCCTCTGCAAGGGCTCTGGCCTTGTGGGAGGGCTATATGCTCCAAGCCTGATGATTGGAGCTGCTGTTGGAGCTGTTTTTGGAGGTTCAGCTGCTTATTTAATAAATTCAGCTTTACCTGGTAATGCTGCTGTTGCACAGCCACAAGCTTATGCTCTGGTAAGTTGCTTTGCAATTGCAACCCAATTTCCCTAATCTATATCTATATCTCTTAGCTAATCCTCACTACAAGTTCTATCTCAACATGCAAGCCATTCACATCATCTTCAATTAACTATCCACATCATCTCCCACTAATAGTCATGTCATTCTACTAACTTTTAACCTCTTAATGCAACTGATTTTGAGAAGAACGGATGTAAGAACAATAGATGATGTAACTCATATATACAACAGAATTATTTCTAAGAGAGTCCCATAGCAACTCACGGGGTATCTTCTAGTGTGATAAGTAATAATGTGCAGTAGCTCTGATTTTTTGTAGGTCGGAATGGCTGCTACACTAGCTTCAGTCTGTTCAGTTCCATTGACTTCAGTACTGCTTCTGTTTGAGCTGACAAAGGATTACAGGATTTTGCTTCCTCTCATGGTAAGTGTTAACTGTCAATGTAGTCTTTCTATATTTTTGTTTCACAACATATAAACATAAGTTATTTTCATTACCATTTTATATGCAGCGGACATATAGGTAACTTTCTTCACCACCTAGTGCATGTTAAAACTAATAAACATTTTATTTCCCGGCTCTTAACAGGGAGCAGTTGGGTTGGCAATATGGGTTCCTTCAGTAGTAAACCAGCCAAGCGACAGCGAACCTTCTGGGTTTAGAATACCCAGACGATTTTATTCTTCAATTTCACCAGAAAACAGAAATGGTAGCTCAAGGCAAGGTGATGTTGTGGATGATCTTGAGCTCAGTATTATACAAACTGACATTAGTAACTATGGAACTTATAATGAAGAAATGCTTCTGGATGACTTGAAGGTTTGTCAGCCTCTATTCTGTAGATCTTACCCATATCCAACTCTTGTTATCACGTATAGCATATTCAATTGACGTTATAACACTTGAGAATTGCAAGGTTGTAATTGTGCTGCTGTTTATGTTTCATTTATTTGTACCTTTTTATTAATCAGGTCTCCCAGGCCATGTCAAAGATATATGTCAAAGTGTTACCATCTGCTACAGTAACAGAAGTTCTTAAGCTATTGCATGATAGACAGCAAAATTGTGCCCTGGTTGTGGACCCTGAAGATTTTCTTGAAGGCATTATTACATTAGGGGATATACGCCGCATGGGATATGGATTACACGTGGAAAGTTTCATCAATGGAGATCACCCCAAGGCTGATGTATGTTTATATGGTGCAAGAAATTTCTTTCTTCCGATTAAATACTCCTGTGCCTTTTGAAAATCTGGCAGGAGCACTGCCTTATATTAAGAAAGAAAGGAAAATTTATGCAGCATAAAAGCCTTAGTGCACAAATTTGGGACAAGGTTGGCAAAATCTAATGAGGTTGTGTTACTTTAGCACTGAATAAAGCTCAGAGTAATATTTTTTTTTCCTTTTCTCTATTATGTAGGAGAGCCACATATTGCATTAAGGAGATAAATAAATTACAACACGTCCACCATGCTTACACACATACATTCTCACTTATACCAGAAATAAAATAACAATCCACGACCTGACCCAACAAAACTACCAGCTTATTATCGTATTAGTGACCTCTAGCTCCTACAAGGCCCCAAAGATGTGCCTTGTCAAGGACGAGCTGGATACTAGGGTTGGCCCCATCGGAAACACAATCATTGCTAAATATGGCTATGCTAACAAGTAACAGATTTGCAACTTTTAACTATTTAAGCTAACCACGTCTTTTAAGGAATCAGTTAGCAATAAACTCCAATTATGATGTCTACTATGTGTGCATTCATCCTAGCTTCTGGAGACAGAAGCAATTTTCACACTTTCTTGTTGGAAAAAATGTACTGATTGAAAGTTTGTTTTCAGGACAACTCTTCCTCCATTTCATCATGCCTTACTCGAGGATTCCAGTACCGTGGGAGCGAATGTGGATTGTTAACATGCTTTCCAGATACTGATTTGACCACTGCAAAAGGTCTTATGGAGGCCAGAGGGATAAAGCAACTGCCTGTAGTTAAGCGTGGTGTTGCCCATAGAACTGCAGGAAAGCGCAAGCCGATTGCCCTTCTACATTATGATTCTATTGGTTGCTGTGTGCGGTTAGTCATAGGCTCAAATATGCTTTGTGTCAATCCTTTTATTTTCTTTGTTAATTAAATTTTGCTAACTTACCTGTGTAGGTTTGTTAGTGCTACCTTCATCTATGCTAATACAATTAATCTCATTTGCTTGTCAGGGAGGAAATAGAGAACTGGAAGACCATATATCAGAGACTGGCTTGTTAATAATGTGATACTACTTGAATGATATGATTATTTGTTTGATTACGATGGAGGATATTCCCTCTGAAGACCATATATATCAGCGAAAAGCTGGCTTTCCTCTTGTAGCAGATGGGCACTGAAAAAAATTATAGTACCCTTATGGCACCACAACAGTAAGAGGTACTATATGGCATCTATGTGAAATGAAATGCAGCTACATTGATGGAGGGATCAGTCAGGCAGTTTAACCTCTAGATTCCACTGGATCTTATGGAATGGAACACTGCAGGGGCAAGCCAGAGAAATTCTGCAGACTTCCCGTTACTGCTAGTTTCATGTGGCATCCTTGCTCGACCCGACCACCACTTATTTGTTCTTGTTACGACATGGACTTGTACGGGATAGGAACGAAGTACATACGTAGTGTAAGAAAGCGGTACTTTTTACCCTCATACTGCCTGTAAATTGTAAGATGTAGCATATATTACAGCATGATCTCACTTGTGCTGTGAAGCAGCACATTCGTCAGTGTGTTCACACAAGGAATTTGTGCAGTAGAACTTGTCATGTCGATGTTGTAAGTTGAAGAAGACAGGACATATATACCTTCCACCTGCATTTCATTAAGAAGACAGGAAATTTTTGTTACAAGTCCGTTGATAACTTAGATGAACGCGGGCGAGAGTTGATGGTTCAGATAATGAGTTAACAGCTGCAATTGAATATAGCCAATAACTAAGTTCGAATTATGTGCGGGAGCATCTCATTTTCAGATAGACGTTTCAATTTTTCCCAACTCAATGAAAATTTCCAATTTTAATTGAATTCTAAATGTACGGTTAACCGCTAGCTTGACATCTTCTTATGGATCAAGGTTCATCATACTTTGTGATGTCCACATATAATATCTGCTTGTCAGGATGCGACCGGGGCTATCAAGGAGACAAGGACACAAAGGGCCTGAACAGCATCAAAGAGAAGTAAATGGAATTTAATGCGCTAATTCCTTTAGCTTTTTTTTTTTTTTTTTTGGTATATGTCATTAAGCCACATGTCATAAATACACAAGAAGTATGGACCTTTGAACAAAGAGTTTGCATCTACAGTGCTTCACAACACCAAAGCCACCGAACAAAACTGGAAGGAAAAAAGTAATAATTGGAAAGTTGCAGAGGCCTGCACATTGAGCAAAGTACCGAAAAGCTATGGAGAGAATGGCAGATAACAAGAATCAATGGCAACCATAGGTTCTCAGGCCTCTGTTCCATCAACTGTAAATCCATGGCGCCCTCAGGGTTCTCAGGTCTGCACAATTGACCACCAAGGAGATGTGAATCAATGGCATTCTCAGGTTCTCAGGCGCACAATTGGCTACCAAGGAACTGCACCCTCTCTTCTGATAAATGGAGAGTGGCACATAAATAAGGATAGAAAGCATTCTCAGGCTCCCAGATCCGGTCAGCCCTTTGTTCTTAGAATTGTGATGCTGCCTCTCCCCCCTTCTGTTCTGATTCTTGTCTTGCCGATCACTGGCTTGCCAGAGAAAGCTGAAGTTCCCAGGATCTCCGGGGCCTTCTTTGGGGGAGCATGGATTCGCTGGTTTATATCATGAAGAGTAACATCACCTTCCTCCCATGACGGTTTGATGAAAGTAAAAGGGTATGCTACTGATGTAGTTATGTTTTGCTTCACCTTAACTGTTGACGCACCTAGCAAGCCAGAAGAAGCCAAATGACAACACTGATAAAACTGGAAATTTGTGTTCCATGCAATAATACTGTCAAACTGAAATACCTTTAGAGACTTTGAGTGTAGAAAGCTTCTTAGTTTCCTGCATTATGAAACTTTCTGTCATCGGTGCAGTCTCGCTTGTTCCTGTAGGCATAGAAATAATGCATAAGTTGCTGACTATAAATACAACACACGGTGGCCAGGAAGGCACTCAATGGCATGGCTACTAGTCATAATAATACATTGCAGCAACTGCCAATACACAATTGTGGAAGAAGGGAAATGAGAAACTAGAATGCTCTGTCAGATGCATGTGAGAGTTCAAGAATTTAATGGAACTGGGAACCCATGCTTATGTTGGAAGCTGAGTTGCAAAACTAAATGGACAATTGATTATCAAATGGTACAGAAAAAGTGCTTCCCACTGACCTGAACTACCAGCTTGATCATCAATATATGCAATGCTCTCCCAGCTACAAGCCCTACAGCAAATAGGATATGAAATCAAGATTGACAAATAAACATAGGCCCAATAAAGTGGTTTAAGTGCAACAAGAAAGGAACTAACACTTGATCAGGCTCAATGTACGCTGGGGTTCCATAAGAGCAATGCTTCAAATGATTATCTTCTTGCTCGTAGGGTGCTTCTTTTGACATGGATTTTATTGTATCTGATGTGAAATTTCAATTAGCAAGCAGAGACACTATTTAAGCATATATAATGAAGATATGAACCTAAATGATTTGATGTGTACTGCATATCAGAATTTAGGCTCTCTGGTTCATCAGTGCAGAGCAATGAAACCTCTGCTACCTGAAAATGGATCAATAGAACAAACGTAACTACGATATGCAAAGAGTAGAAAAAGAGACGGGTTTGAAACATAGCTAGGACTAAGAGCTAGTGAACAACCTCAGATGCGACAAAAGGAGAACCAGTTTCATGACTTCCAACTTCTGACTGACTGGACTCTGAAGGGTACTCCAATGTGCGCCGCCGTTTTGGTTCCCGAGATTCCTCCAGGTCCAGGTTCTCCTTGCAGGTGATGTCTACTCAAGTAACAGACACTTAAGCGATGTATTCAAGAATGGTAGCAATGATAATTGTCAGAACAAAAAGCTTCATACCACCAAGGTCGGCGAAGAAATCACAGTCTCTCAGTGGGGTTCGATTTTCAAGCAATCCCAGTAGCTGATCGTCATCTTGATTGAGGCAATCCCACAAGAATTGAGTAGCCTCTGCTGTAAAAAAGGATGACAAATAATGGGATAGTAAGTCCAAGCAGATACTCTAGAGTTCATTTATGACATAGGTTATGGATGTGACTGAAAGTACCGTGACTTCCATCTCTAGGTTCACAATGCTCTCCTGTTTGCCAATACCAGAGACTGCCGAAAGCATTACAAGATCAGATAAAAGTATAATAGATTGCCACAAAAGTAGTGCACCAGAATAGCAAGTTAATTTAGAAGCATTCAATCCAGGGAAGAGTTGAGAGGGCACAAGTTAAATCACACAAGCTGAAGACAAGCCAAGAAGCTACTCTGGTAGAGTGTATGCAGATTTTGAGAAGGTTATAGTTTGCCATGTAAGGTGATTAGCTACTAAAAGGAACAATCAAACGCCCACAAGTGATGCACCAAACTAATTGCCGCCGATCAGGCATTAAAATGATCAGCATTACACACAACTGTTCCAGCCCCCCGTGAGCCCATATATCCTCCTCCCATCCAAGCTATGGCTTCGGCACCAGCCTAACTCTCAACTGAGCAAGTGTACAAGTTGAACGGGGCACTCAGGCAAGCTTAAGACAGGTCATGAAGCTATGTAAGGTCGATTAGCCACTGAAACAAATAACCAAAGGCCAGTTACTATTTACAAACGACCCAACAACTTAATTATCAGTGATGAGGCACTTTAGCGAACAGCACACACGCGCCCATTCCACTATCGCAAGAGGAAATCCCAATCAGCGGATCAATTCAATTCAACGTGGAAGGAGCAGCAGCAGGTCAGATCGCCGCCTCGCTAGGATTCTGTTAGATCGGCGACATGGGCGGCCAACAGGCGCCGAAATCGCCCGGCCGGCGGTGGAGCCGATCCCAACCTGCCGGCAAGCCCGCTCGAGGCCTCGTATCATCCGACAGCGGCGTATCGGTCCCAATCAAAACCTCACGCCCCAATCCCCCACCAAGCCCTCGCGAAACACGGATCAGCAACAGACACAAGACGAAACAAGTCCCCCAAAAACGCGGAACAGCGAACACACACGACCCGAGTCTCTCTCACCCACATTTGGCCATGGAAGTCGGCGCTTCCACCGGCGGCGGCGGCGCCGCCATGGTAGGACTGGTCCATCGGGCCGCCGCAACTAGCCGTTGCAACGGTCACCGCTCCCCCTCCTCGCACCCTCGGCAGTCGGATTTGAGTGTCTACGACGCGCGATGCGAGGGCGACAGCAAGAGTACCCTACTGTACAGTCCCCGACTGCTGCGGCGCCCGCCTGCGGTTGCGCCGCATTTGTAGTCGGAGGGATGAAGAAGGGGGGCGAGTCAAAAAAGGGAAGAAATGGGAAGTGGAGGCGGTGGGCACGAGGCAGAATGGCAGATGGGCTGACAGAGAAGGCCGTTGGCCACGACCCCCTCGGCCTTCGCGCCGCGTGCTCAGCAGCTCAATCCCTCGCTCGATACAGGCGCGCTCCGGAGCCGCTCGGGGAAGATGCGGCTGGCGCACTGGGGCCTGGGCCGTCTGGGTTAGTAGGCCTTGTGGATGGACTGTTATATTGTTGGGCCTTTCTAATAGTTTAGGGTGGGGTTAAATTTGTCAGTTGCAATTTTTTTAGAAAAAATCTATTTTTTCTCCCCTAACTTTCATAAAAGTTTAATTTTTCTTCCTAAACCTTAAAACTGGACAACCAACCTTCCTCAACATTTTAAACCACGCGATTTCACTCCAGAGAGGTAAAAAGTTGAGGAAGGTTGGTAATTTTTCTTCCTGGCACACCATCTTATCTTATCTTATACTATTGCTAATTAGAGGCCCTAACGGAAGCTCTATGTTAATTTTCACCAGACGTTAAAAAAAATACTAGAAATTCTCACAATAATTAGAAACATCAAGCCATCCATTCGGTAGCCTTTAACGATAATAGCCATTAGATCTATTATAGTTTCTACCCATATTTTTCATTTATAAAACAATGTAAAATAACCCCCTAAATCATCTAAACTACACGTCCAAACATATCCTCCCTCTGGTACCTCCAATTGACTCTTTCGTGTGCTCCTTGCCGCCGCCACCATGTTGTCATGCGATCATGTAAGGAATTGTCAATCTGCCTTCCAATCGATGGTAAGCGTGAGCTTCCATGCAGTAGTTGCATGCAGTCTGTTTCCTTGCAAGATCTCCTGTTTGGAGTAGATGCAATCAGCTGATTGTTGCTTGATTTTCTGCCTGCGTCTCATAGAGAGGTGAGCGGCGGCGTACTACTACCGCAACATCGTGGACTAGCTGAAAAGCTCATCTGGACATCCCGTCAAGGCTTCAACATGAACCAGGCACACATGCTTTGCTTCCCCTATCATGTACCCGCATCCCCTAGATGACACAAGTAGTAAGAGGCAAAAGCTTCTTTATGCGCTGAAGGGGCTGTTGGGTGATGCCGCGTCGTGACTTCATACATGTCAAAGCTGAATTCTGAATGCAAAAGTCTTTTCCCCTATTTGGTTTCTTCAGTCACTAGACTAAAGTTACTACAGCTACATAATTTATACCAAAAGTATCTTGATTTCTTTTTTTTTATTTTTTTATCCTATTGACCAGCTATCACAAACAATCAAAGCCAAATTGAATTCGTGTAATATTCATGATAAACTAGAGATACAAAAAAGACAGGTTTATAGAATATTCATTCTTATATATACGAGAATGCAGATTACAACACCATCTCTAATTAGCAAGCTACTCCCTTAATAAAAAGATGGTATTTAGGGAAATCCAAATGTTTGTCAAGTACACAACAGAAGATTAATAGTGCCAATTACAGCAGTATACTAAATATGATCAGTGAAGTGTTTTTTTCTATGTTATTATATGGCTATCTTTTAATAGACTATAATCATCATTAACAACGATAGTTACTAGATTTGTTTTATTTTGTAAAAAAAGTTAGACAACTCTATCATTATAGAAATAATCTAAAGTAACCTCGAAATTGTAATCAGAATTATCCACCACTGCAATTCCGTAAGAATAATCTAAAGTAGGCCCCTAATATTCTTCTGGATTAACACACATGATATTATGGAAGAATAATATAAACTAACATATAAATTTATATCAAAATTAGGCACGTGCACTATCTTATTAACAATAATTGAAGTATCTATAAAAATGTGAATTATCTACGCCATTTATTACAAAGGATTTCCAAGTTAATTTTACAATGATTATAAGTATTCCCTCATGTTATTGTTAGGGTCTGCATGCATGGTGTGGTATGGATATGCCACATGAAGTGACAAGGAAGTCGATTTACAAGCAAAACACATAGCTCAGGTTTCAACTAAACATGTGCCGAGCACATATGAATGTACAATCCAAAGGTCAAAAATATGAATGGGGACAAAAAAAAAGTACACAAAGTAATTGGAAATTGAACTCTATAAAATGAGAGAATAATCATGAGAAAATATTTATACCAATGTAGTGAAAGAATATGAACTTATGAGAAATCGGCTAAACAGACTTCAAAGATAAATGGACATGTTATGCAATATGAATGTGGATGGAAAAATAGATGTAGTAATTGCATTAAAGCTTACCAAAATATGATAAAGAAAATTATATCTAATATAAACACAACTTATATCTTACACAAGTGGGGGTAAGATGCAAAAGCGGTCAACTATAAATTAAGATGAAAAAAAATATATACAACGATTAAGAATTAAAAGCCTCTCAACACTACAAGATTAAAGATTATTTATTATATGGTTATTTTGTTAGAATATATAAGTACATAGGAGAAAGAAGCAAAGTTGTGCGCCCTAAATTTTTATACATATTGTAATGATTCTACAAATTTAAATTATTAGCCCGTGCAGTAGCACAGGTTGATGAACTAGTTTATCAAAACTTTGAGTCGTTGATGACATCAAGAGTTTAGCACGAATGTTGCACCAAATTAACTGGACCGAATTCTAAAAAAAATTTTAGAAAAAATCTAAATAACCCTTAAACGTATTGTTGGTGGCTCACTTGATCCATTAAACTTTACCAAACCTGTCATTATACCCCCCCTGGGCCCTGAGGCGGTTTTGGCATCAGATTTTGCCAACATGGCACTCCAGGCCTCCAGCTAGGCAGGCAGTGACATTGTGGTTGCAGACCCAAACTGTCAGTGGCCCGCCCCACCCGTCATCTCCCATGCTCATCTCCTACCTTTCATCCATGCTGGCGAGAATGCACGCGCGGCCCCGTCTTCCTGTACTCGTGCTCATCTGACACGCGCTGGCTCAGCTCGTGCAGCTCGGCCACCACCGCCGTGCATCGCACATCGCGTCGCTGGACAGCGCTGGCGCTGACCTGCTCAGCGGCTCCCGGAGCGCGTCGAGGATCCGCGCGGCCTCGGCGTAGGTGCCGCGCTCCGCTGCCTCCCGCGCCAGAGCCATGTCCTCCGCCGCTGCCACGCGGAGGAGCTCCCTCCCGCTCAAGCTCCACGCGCCGCGCCACATCCGTCTCCTCCACGGGCTTTAGGATGTCGACGTAGCTGTTGCTGTCTGTCAGTAACACGCCCTGCATGCTCGGCTTGTCGTCGTCGTGGCTGCAGCGAACATTGATAAGGCCTGATGACCTGATGGCAGGCCGGCGACGAAGTCATCCGTCACTCGACTATGTGTGGTGCAGATAGAGATAACCATTAATTGACAAATGGCCAACTGCATATCTGCATCCATAACATCGCTACCATGGCAAAATAATTAAGCAAAAAAGTGTCATGAACGTGTCAATCAGTGGAGGATTAGTTTCTTGATCGTACTGCATCTCTGCATATACGGATATACCAGCACCAATGACTCATATCCATGCGATGCAGCCCCAAATGTAACCGCTTGAGTTCCATGGCCTACTGCATCTGCCTCTCTGTCTCTGTGTTGTAGAGGAGGTCCATCTCCTCAACCTCATCGCCGGTCGCCGTGGCAAGACCTCGTGGAGCGTGACGGCTGCCCTGGCATCCATCATGCGCAGAGTGCATGGCAGTGAGCACATCGAGGGCGCGGAAGCGCGCACCAAGGACGAGGTGGACGCGATCCGGCCTGATCCGAGCGGCAGCACAAGATGAGCATCCCGCACCTGTTCCGGTGCCCCATCAGCCTGCATGCTGGCTCGCTGCCGTCCACCATAGCCACACGAGCCCGGGCACGCTGCAGCCGCTCCGCGATGCCGTGCTCATGCCCAACGCCCCAAGCCCCCAACCGCACCGTGCAAGCTTTAGCTGGGGTTTCTCCCCGTGCTGCTGCAGTTCGTCTTCCATGCGCCCACGCTGTGGGACCTGTCCAAGCCGGAGGACCTGGCGCTCCAGTGTGTAAGCATCTGCTAAGGATCGGAGATGGGAAAGGGAAGCAGGTAGACTTGGAGAGGAGGAAAGAAGGTAGAACACGCCTTCGAGGAGGGAGGAAGGATCGTATTGCTTGCTTACTGATTTAGTTCCTCTCCCCCTTTCTTCTCTGTTCTCACTTTATACATGGCTCTTGGCCAGGCGCGACCCCGCAGTCGCAGCTGCGTCCTTACTTGGGTCTTGCCCATTCCGGTCCCGAAACCAAGACGTTAGGATGCCGAGCACGAACGCAGCGTCTTGGTTCGGCCGCACCTGATGTCGCGGTCACCACGTTCCCGCCAGCGCCGCTTGGTGTGGTGACCGTGCTCGAAACAGCCTTGTCGCGCTCCAGTCCTCCATTGGTGTTAACACAGTGTGTGCTCGGCCTGCTGCCATCGCCGTTCGTGTGGCAGGTGCTGCTGTGCCGCTGCTGCGACACGACGAGCGCGTCTCAGGCGCCGCAGCCGCCGCAATCTGCTGCACGGCCGAGCCGGTGGTGCTCGCGCTCCTTGGCGGCCTGTCGTGGCGCTGCGGCGTCGAAGGCTGGGCTCCGGGTGGTGGTGCGTGAGCCCAGCGCGGAGCGTACGCGCCGGTGAGGCTAGACACAAAGTCCAGGGCGGCACGGAGCGAGGCTGCCGGCGTCTCTCCTTCAACCTTGAGCTATCCTCCAGCGCAGAACGACGCACGCAAACGCCAAGGGGGAGTACCGGAGGGGCGCGCCTGCTGCTGCACGCCTTCATTGGGGGCTGCTGCAGGGCATATGTCTCAGCCACCTTTCTTTACTTTAATTTGTTTTTCTTAACCCCCTCTGCTGTATATAAACTCCTTCTATTTCTATCTTAAATGAAAGGCAGAGGAGCTCCTACCGCTTTTTTTTTTTTTTTTTTTTTTTTTTTTTTTTTTTTTTTTAAAAGGGTTCATCATACTTTGTGTTTATGTAATGTCCAAGGAACAGCCCACAGTACAGAATGCTTGTCAGGATGCTTACCGGCCAGCTATCAAGGACAGAGCCTGAACAGCATCAAAGAGAAGAAAATGGAATTTAACGCACTAATGTCTTTAGCTACATTTTTTTTGTATATATTATTTAGCCACATGTCATAAATACACCAGAAGACTGCTGAACTTTTGAAGAAGAGTTTGCGTCTACAGTGATTCAGCACCAAAGCCACGACACAAAACTGAAAGGAAAAAAGCAATAATTGGAAAGTTACAGAGGTCTGCACATTGACCAAAGTACCGAAAAGCTATGGAGAGAATGGCAACCATAGGTTCTCAGGCTTCTGTTCCTTCAACTGTAAATCCATGGCGCCCTCAGGTTCTCAGGCCTGCACAATTGACCACCAAGGAGATGTGAATCAATGGCATTCTCAGGTACTCAGGCATGCACAAGCACAATTGGCTACCAAGGAGCTGTGCCCTCTCTTCTGATAAATGAAGTGTGGCAGATAAGTAAGGATAGAAAGCATTCTTAGGTTCCCAGAGAGCCAGTCAGCCCTTTGTTATTAGAATTGTGATGCTGCCTCTCCCCCCTTCTGTTCTGATTCTTGTTTGCCGATCACTGGCTTACCAGAGAAAGCTGAAGTTCTCAGGATCTCCAGGGCCTTCTTTGGGGGAGCATGGATTCGCTTGTTTATATCATGAAGAGTAACATTACCTTCCTCCCATGACGGTTTGATGAGAGTAAAAGGGTATGCTACTGATGTAGTTATGTTTTGCTTCACCTTAACTGTTGAAGCGCCTAGCAAACCAGAAGAACAAATGACAGCACCGATAAAACTGGAGATTTGTGTTCCAAGCAATAATACTGTCAAATTGAAATACCTTTAGAGATTTTGAGTGTAGAAAGCTTCCTAGTTTCCTGCATTATGAAACTTTCTGTCATCGGTGCAATCTCGCTTGGTCCTGTAGGCTTTGAAATAATGCATAAGTTACTGACCGTAAATACAAAACCACGGTGCCAAGAAGGCACTGAACGGCGTGGCTACTAGTCATAATAGTACATTGCAGCAACTGCCAATACACAATCGTGGATGAAGAGTTCAGACGCAAATGAGAGTTGAAGAATATAATGGAACTGGAAACCCACGCTTATGTAAGAAGCTGAGTTGCAAAACTAAATGGAAAATTGATTATAAATGGTACAGAAAAAGTGCTTCCCACTGACCTGAACTATCAGCTTGATCAGCAATATATGCAATGTTCTCCCAGCGACAAGTCCTACAGCAAATAGGATATGAATCACGATTGACAAATAAACATAGGCCCGATAAAGTGGTTAAAGTGCAACGAGAGGAACTAACACTTGAGACTCGATGTACACTGGGGTTCCATACGAGCAATGTTCAAAATGGTTATCTTCTTGCTCGTAGGGTGCTTCATTTGACACGGAATTTTTTTTATCTGATGTGAAATTTCAGTAGCAAACAGGGACACTATTTAAGAATATATAATGAAGATATGAACCTAAATGATTTGAAGTGTACTGCATATCACAATTTAAGCTCTCTGGTTCATCAGTGCAGAGCAATGAAACCTCTGCTACCTGAAAAATGGATCAATAGAACAATAGAACAAACGTAACTACGAAATACCAAGAGTAGCAAAAGAGACGGGTTTGAAACATAGCTAACTAGGAGCTAGTAAGGATAGAAAGCATTCTTAGGCTCCCAGAGAGCCGGTCAGCCCTTTGTTCTTAGAATTGTGATGCTGCCTCTCCCCCTTCTGTTCTGATTCCTGTCTTGCCGGTCACTGGCTTGCCAGAGAAAGCTGAAGTTCCCAGGATCTGCGGGGCCTTCTTTTTGCGGAGCATGGAACACATGTTTATATCCTGAAGAATAACATCACATTCCTCCCAAGACGGTTTGGTGAGCGTAAAAAGGGTATGTTACTTTGCTTCACCTTAACTGTTGACGCACTTAGCAAGCAAGAAGAAGCCAACACCGATAAAACTAGAGATTTGTGTTCCAAGCAATAATATACTATTAAACTGAAATACCTTAGAGACTTGGGCAATGCTAAGGTACATCCTTTACCTACTAAGAGGTAATATCTCAAATAAATTTAAACCGTTGATTTTTTTAGATTTTTTGAATTACTTAATAGATTAAAAATCTAGAAAAAACAAAAATACTTCCCTAATCACGGGAGAGCAACGCGGCGATCAAGTCCTCCGCATCCCCTAATGATGGGAGGTGAAATTATTTCCTTTTTAAAAAAATGCATGCTGATTCAAACTTGATCAAGAAAAAAGTATTTCCCTACACGGGATGCACTGGTCGAGCGGGCCGGCTGGTGTCGTCGGGTGCACTCATCTCCCTCGGTAAGTTAAAATATTGTCACTTCTTTGAGAGTCAAATAAATTCAAATTTGATCAAATTTATATATGAAAGTACAAATGCTTATAACGTTGAGTAAGTATCATCAAAATAACTATACAATATATTTTTTTATGTTAAATCTATTTCAACGTATAATTATTCATATTACTTTGTGATAAACTTTTGATCAAACACGCTAACCACTCAACTAACATGAACACACACGCTCACCACGGACACGTCAGCCACACGTACACACGCTACACAGGCTAACCACGTACACATGCAAATCCTAGCACTTGTAAAATCAAGTGCATAAACTTACATACAAAATTATATGGTAACCGTTATAAAATAAAAAATATTCACTATATCAGTCAGATCACGCATGCATCAACCTAATCTAGAAAAAAATTATATCTAAAATTTTCCATATTTATCCTATTTTATAATAAATAAATAAATAAATAAATATACATTTTCAGATATTACCTCCTAGGAGGTAATAAGTTATCATGACCGTCCGATCGAAATAAATAGACGGCTCACGGTTATTTAGAGGTACCGCAGCAGAGCCCTAGAGACTTTGAGTGTAGAAAGCTTCCTAGTTTCCAAATCATAAAACTTTCTGTCATCGGTGCAATTTTACTTGTTCCTGACCATAAATACAAAACAATGGTGCCAGGAAGGCACTCAACAGCATGGCTACTGGTCATAATATTACATTGCAGCAACGGCAATACACAATTGAGGAAGGAAAACGGGAAATTAGATTGCTCTTTCAGATATCATGTTGGAATTTATAAGAATATAATGGGACTGGAAACCTACACATATGTTTGAAGCTGCGAAAGAAAATGCAAAATTGATTATCAAATGGTACAGGAAAAGTGCTTCCCACTAACCTGAAATACCAGCTTGATCGTCAATATATGCAATGCCCTCCCAGCTACAAGGCCTACAGCAAATTTTATAGGAAAATCGCGATTGACAAATATACATAGGCCCAATAAAGTGGTTTCAGTGCAACAAGAAAGGAACTAACACTTGATCAGGCTCGATGTACACTGGTTCGCCGGAGAAAAAATGGCCAGAAGGCGGACACGGAGATTGGAGAAGGCACCATTGATGCCATGCACAAGGAAGAACCGAAGGAGTGAAACAGGATTTGAGTGGAAATGGGGCTGGACAGTGAGGATGGTGTACTGTATGCGATCGCATGCCATTGTGGGCGGGTCATTTTCGTCTTTCGCCCACCGAATGACCAAACAGCTCAGAATGAGGCTGAGTGGCTGACAAGCGGCCCCATCGGGTTCGGGGGCACCTGTTTGCTGCTTCGGCCCGAGGCGGGTTACGGCCGCGACCCGTGCCGTCCCGTTGCCACTTGCCACCTTGAACTACTCCGTTCGCGCTGCACTGTCGCACGGCTCTGCAGTGCAGCAAACAAACGAGGGCGGAGCGGGTGTTCGGGCGCGCGGCGGCCGGGTCGGCGGCTGGTCGTCAACAGCGGAGCGGCGGTTTGGTCGGCGGGCGACCGTCGACGACAGCGGAGTGGGGGTTTTGGTCGGCGGCCGGTCGGGAAGATATGGCGCAGGAACAGCGTCAAGATCAGTCTTTCAGGTCCCTCATGGACTCAAGGGGGGCTCCTGAAGGACAGAACCCATTCTTCGCCGCGGTAAGCTGTCGATTCCACAGTACTAGTAGATTCCAAGAACTAGAGTTCCATCAACAGGTAGATTGCGGGAGTCCTTGGTATGTACTAGTAGATTACGGAAAGACTACACCCAAGGTTAAAATCTCCTACCTTTTGGTCACAGGGTTCCTGTATTGTGGTTTTTGTCACTGCAACTCGAGTGGTGCTTCTGTTTGCATTGAGGTGTTGTGTTCTAACGGGGTGCGCGGGGATACAATTGTGATGTTTGGATCGCCGGGCTGCTTTGGTCGACTCGATTGTGGTTTTGTGGTTGAAAAGTAGTAACTTTGTCTTGGTGATGAGGAAAATAAATATATGTGATTTGCCTGGACAACTGCACAAGTTCGATTTAAGCCAAAAAGGATAACTTTTTATGCTTATTCTCCTTGTGAACATACGTTTCAAAAAAATTCTCCTAGTGAACATGCATTCATTCATTTAGTTCTACTGATACAACGAATTTCTGTTTTTTTTTTTAATATATAACCGAGCGGTTTTGTGGTTATTTCGCCTAGACAACTGCATAAGTTCGATTTAAGCCAAAAAAACGATACCTTTCCAAGCTTATTCTCCTTGTGAACATGTGTTCATTCATTTAGTTCTACTGATACAGCGAATTTGTGGTTTTTTTATATAACTGAGCGAATTTGTGGTTATTTTGATTCAACAGCAGCAACAGGGTCCTGCAGCTTTTGGCTGTATGCCCGATAAAATTTGTTTAACACTTTACTGACCAAAGTTTACTGATATATAGGTGGATTTGTTTCTTTCTACTAGTGTAAGAGATTTTGTTTTACATGCTATTTTTTGCCTACTTGAATCTCATGCTTAAGCTTGTGTACTGGTACATCTTGAATACTGAAATTGCTTGTTAGCCTAAAAAACTAACATTTAACCAACTGGGCATGCAGGTTCCCACATTTCAGTTTGAGCTGTACAACACAGACTGTTGGCCACAACCACAAGATATGTTCATGGCCCAAAAGATGGCTCGGCGTTTTGGAAGCATGCTAAGCAAGATAAAGATACTGGTTCTTGAACAGACAGCACGAGAGAACAATGGACATGCTCAGTATGTCGAAGGGGTTATAATTGATGCTGCAGATTCATGCCCTGATTTTCAGCTCAAATTTGGCCCCAATTATCAGAGAAGGAACCATGTTTATCTCCCACAACAAATCATGATCGACAACAGCAGCGGACAAATTCCAGCCAGTCCAACAGGGTCAGTTTCCTACAAAATTCCTACCACTTCAGCCTCAGGCTTATTTGCTGTAATGGTTCAGCCAATGGGAAGAAAAAGTCGAGATGAGGAGCTAATTGAGCCAGTCAAGGTGATCTTCAGCCTTACCAACCTATATGCACTTGGATTCGTGTACAAAGAAGTTTTCTACCATTACGACGATGCCGACGTGTCTGGTATTGCAGTCACTGAAGCTACCAAGAGATTCATAGCCAAGATACCAATGAATGGAGGCTATATGGGGAATGACTTAAAAACTGTCAAAATTTCAAATGATGGCCTATGGCAAGCTCATGATACTCTAAGCAATGCAGAGAACAGGACTAGAAGAGAAGTAAGACAAGCACTAATGAGTATATTTGTTCCCATTTCAGAGGGAATTCGGTTCCTGGTTTGGTTTCGTAGGTTATATGAGATCTACAGCAACAATTTGAAGGAGGTTACTACTGATCCAGAAGACAAGAATTTGAAGGAGGTTACTACTGATCCAGAGAACAGCAACCCAGAGCAGGGCTACTCAATAGATTTCCAGGACTGGGGCACAATATCTTATGCCGTGGCCCATGGCCAAGTCAACTTCAGTGGTCCTGTAGGAACATCACACTACAACACGTTTGAGAAACTCCTGATGAAGATATCGGTGTTATTACTGTCTGAAGTGAAGAAGGCTGATGAAAAGAGTGAAGAACAAAGACTGAAAGCTTTAAGAAGGGAAAAGGAGGAAAGAAAATTAAAAGGAAAAAGGAAAATCCTATGAGGTAGTGTCACAACGATCGACTGAAGACAGAAGGCAGCTAGCAAGATGTATCGTCATAGTGGAGACGTATTAGCTATTTATGTTTTGCATAGCATTGTATGACATGAGGGGCCCGGAGGGCAGAAGGCCATCGAGCCTTATATGCTTAACTCTTTGCTATAATGGATATTGAACAGTTTTAATACTGAATACAGTAAGAGCCAGAGGTGTCCTCTGTTGCTTGGCCAATTCCAGCGACCACGAGTCTGACAGGTAGGAAAAGTGTTAAGATGTAGGCATATATGAGGGTAAGATGTAAGGAATGCTCTTGTGAGGTAGTCTTATATGTAAGGTGCTTCTATCGGTGAACTTTTGAGGGGCCTGTTTCTTTTACCTGACATTTAACCAAAATGCCATGGTCAAGGCAACAACAATGTATTACCTGGATGGATGTATCAATTATTTCATCAGGTTTGGTTTTCCTGTTAGAACATTTGACATCTGTGATTGGTCGCCTCCATATATAGACCATGTAACGACAACAATCTTACTACTATTAAGGCGCAATTGTACAGGGACGATGAGTGCCATTGTGCGACTGCTCGTGGTGCGCCACGGCGCAGAGAACTGGGCCTGCGCAGCGATGGGCCGATGAGTGCCACTGTGCCAAGGAGCAAGCGGCATTTCGCGAGCTGCGCGCGCGGCGGCGGCGGCGCAGTGCTTGCAGCCCCGACCCGACGGCTGACCATAGCGCACGGGAGGGCAACTGGTGGAAAATCGACTTGAGGTGTGGAAAAAACGGGCGTGCAATCTCGCGGGGCAGGGATTCCCTAGTCGTAGGGCAAATAGCGATTAGAATCGGAGATAATCATAGCGTTTGGGTAGGATTCTCACTTATTTCCATCGAGAATCTGATTTTAAGCGCGTATCAAAACAGGCTTTTGTTTTTTTGAGAGGAATCAAAACAGGCTATTACTGGCCGGTGTTTCAAACGATGGACATCAAAACATACTAGTAGGCCGTAGTCGGGCCGGCCCAAACTTTCGTAACTCAAGGGAATAGGTCTTGCTTGGGTTGGGCTATTGAACAAGTACGCGGCGAGTTAGTGGGCCACATCACAAAACCTGCCCCACGGTTGATCTATATTCCGAGAGATCGCATCACAAGCCCTCGCGATCGCGACGAACCCTAACCAGACCTAAGCCTATTCCCCTTCTGCGGCGGCGGCGGTCTATCCATGGCGGACGGTATCGTTATCGCCGGCTCCGGCTCCTCCACGCACGTGGTGGAGTCATATGAGGAGGAGGAGGAGGAGTGGACAGGCTTGGAACCCTTCTTCTTCGACGTG
The DNA here is from genome assembly GCA_015844335.1 of Chrysopogon serrulatus. Taxonomy (NCBI): domain Eukaryota; kingdom Viridiplantae; phylum Streptophyta; class Magnoliopsida; order Poales; family Poaceae; genus Chrysopogon; species Chrysopogon serrulatus. Next base: position 64,894 of record JADLZL010003971.1, read on the forward strand.
GTGGAGGCGGTGGCAGACCATGAGAGGCGGATGCAGATTGAGCAGGAGAAGGCACGCCTGGAGGAGCAGGAGAAGGCGCGCCTGGAACGGAAGAAGCAAGCCTATGATCGGATCCGTGATTACGATCCCAAACAGGGCGGCCACTACATGACCCGCTGCTACTTCTGCAACTTCGACCTCGACGAGGAGTGTAAGCATACCCACCTCTCAGTTCCCTTGTAATTTTGCTTTTGTATAAGCCGCCCAGGCAAAACAATTCAAGTAATAAATCCAGGTGGGGAACTGGGGATCAATCCCCCGCTGAAAGCTGCCTCCCGCGTCCATTAGAAACCAATAGTTTCGGTCGCTTGAGTTTAATTTAGAGAGGAGTTTCCCTTTATTAAATAACCTTTCTCAGTTACCCTAAACAGCATGTGCACCTACACTATAGGGATTCAATTGCAACCAAGCACCTCTTCTGAGTCTGATTTGCTGTCTTTAGGAAACCTTTATTTATTTATTTTTTGTTTGCATTAAACCTAATTATGTTTTTTTGGTTGGTTTTCCTGCGCTGCAGCAAGCATTGGACCAATGAGATACACCAACGAGGTCTACACTTACAAACCGGATGATTATTGGCCTCTGCATAATGGAGTAAACATTCTCTCCGTGAAGATAGCATCCTTGGATGTTAAATTTCCAATACATGTCTATGGCACTGTCATTGCCAGAGATTCCATTGATCGCAAGTGTGTTTATGTCTTCCGCCGAAGTAGAGATAATTGCCAAGTCATCAACTCTAAGGTACTTATACCATTCCTAGTTTGGTTATCCGTCATTATTAACACAGAGATTGTAGCATGCATTATGTGTTTGGAAAGATGAAAGTCAATGCTAGCACGTTTATTGGCATTATAACTGCTACTTGGATCAATAATCATTCAAAATCTAACAGTTGACACATACCCTTCTAGTTTTGAATGTGTATGGTGCTGAAAGCTGGAGTTTTGCATGTCATCAGTTGATCATCAATTATCAGTTCAGTTATTTAGCGCGCCATGTTTTTGATTTAAAATTCAAATATCTGAATGAAGGATATTCTTCGTTTCAGTTCTTGTTTAGAGAAAATAGTTATTGTGTGGGTGGATATTTAAATTGTATTTGCTAGTGGTGGATGCAACTTCCTCTATTTTGTCTTAAGATAATTTGACATGCATGGAATGATCACCATATTATAATAATGTCATATGATTTACGTATAGTATAGTAGTAGTATGGAAAAAGAGCGTCTCGAGGCTGATTCTGTTGATGAACTATTTATGGGTCTCTTTTTAACATGTCTCTTCTTAGAATGGGAAACCTAAACCTTGTTTATCATTTCGATATCACACAAACTCTCTCGTATTATTGTAATATATATGCATAATGTGTAATGGTAACAGCTTCCCTTTTGCTTTGTGGCAAAGATGTTATGTATTTCTGTTGCGGAACTTTATATTAAAGGGAAATTATATGTGTCACTAACTGTACAGTAAACTTTTTGTTTTGTAGACCCAATCGCTGACCTTGGAGGGCCCAAAACGAGGACTCCTATTGATAGATGATCTGTTCATTGAGATCGATCTGAATATAAAAGATGTTCGACAAAAGAGTGCTCAACGGGGTAGGGACAGAGAACTTAGTAAAGGGTTTTTCAGGATCAAGGGCACTAGTCGGATCCTTGAGAAATCCCTTGTTGAAAGTAAATCTCTTGCTACGAAGCTCAGTACAGTTGAGGTTGGGTGTTCAATTGTGAAAGACGGCCTGGAGGCTCTTGTTGCTATTGAAGTTTTACGTGGAGAGTTCAGTGGTAAAATTACTGCTTGCACTGTGCACATCCCGCATAGCTTCCTGCTTCATGATAGCAAACTTCATGGTAAGAAGGCTGGCGGCGTTAAAGGAGTCATCCAACTTTTGCAGCCTGTCATAACTGTCGGTAGGGAAGACATGCTGATAATTGTAATCCAGACTGGCGATGGCGTTTCTAAAAGCGCATCATTGAGTTTAATCCAAGGATCAGGGGCTCAGAGAAAGATGTTATCACTGTTGGTGTCACTAAGATGCGCGTTAAGGTATCTTGGTCGGTAGTGTACTGGTAATAGCGTGAGCTAAATTATGGATTACCGCATATTGTTAAGCTCATAATACAATATGCGTGCTATATCTATATATTTGTCGTGCCAACTGCCAACTGTCTGGCCTAGATAAGAACAGTGCTTGTAACTATTGTTTATATATAATGGGTCGTTATGTTAAACTATTTGTTTATATAATGGGTCGTTATGTTGAACTGATGTCAATCGTATTAGGCTTATATTATTGTTATGATAAGTAGTAAGTAGTAATCATGATGACAATGCAGTTGTGCTTAAGTTCCTAAGCTATACTATATATAATACTGGGAATTGTTTGGTGTTTAATGTCATGCTTTTTTGTTTTATTTATGCCTTCATTCCGAGAGCACAGAATATCCTGCCTTTCATAAACTAAGGCCGTCGAGAATATTTATATCTCTACTGCTAAAATGACGAAAGAGGAATAGTTGACAATAGATTCAGTGTGCCTCTGCGACACCCTTCCGCTGTAATAAAAGAGGCTGAGTAATATATGTTTTTGTTTAGAATTACATATGCGCACAACACGCACGCATACTCATCTCGAATATAATTCCAAGAAAATACGATCACCTATACCAAGTCGAGAATTTAAACACATGCCAAGTCGAGAACTTAAACACGGATGGATGGATAGGTTCCACCACCATAAGTTGAGGACTTAAAACTTAAACCCAACTCGAGAATTTAAACACATGCCAAGTCGAGAACTTAAACACGGATGGATGGATAGGTTCCACCACCATAAGTTGAGGACTTAAAACTTAAACCCGGGTGGGTAGCTTTAACTGATTCGTTTAAGATTTTCTAGAAACAGTTACAACCACCCCCCCCCACCCCATCTCAGTTTCAAAAAAAAGTTAATTACATATCAGGGATAAAAGAAGATCGAGAAAACTCTTTTTAAAAAAATTACATACTCTGGCCCCGTGTCATGAGACGTCGCCAATTGCATGCATAACAGAACGACGACGTCGTAGCCAATGCGTCGATGCATGAACCAACTGTATTGCGCGCGTGCGCGTCGCCGGTCATAGGTCAAGTCCATTTGGAGATGTGGGGCGGGCGGCGGACTTGGTAACTGATTCAACTGTTGAGATGACCTTTTGGCAGCATATGTGCGCCCCTACCGGAATTTGCGTCCATGCTACCTATCTCTTCTAGAATAAGATTGACAGCGCTCATGTCCACCCCCCCCCCCCCTCTTTTTTTTTTTTTTCGTTTGTCAATAGAGAGAGAGGTTGACGGCTTGTGCTTTGAACGATGCCAGCTATAATCCAACCCTTGCTCCACTGTTGACCCATCGACCCTTCTGTCTAATGTTTTACAAGATCGAGAGTTTTTGCTGTGAATCAATGAACAAAACCAGGCGTATTAATTTATCAATCTGCAGAAAGAGTTCCATAACGTCTGGAGGTACGTTAAAAATAAGAAGTTTCTTGGAGACTTGTTCTTTCGAAAGGACAGGCTAGGGACTGATCCATTAGAGAGCGTGATGTGCGACTGTGCGTATAGATTCTACGATGGCGCGCGATGTGACGTGTTGCCGAACCGGCGAGGCGGCGACTTTCCACGAAATGCGACCACCCAAGTGAACAATATGCATCACATGACGGGACAAGGGAAAAACGATGGAAATAATAATGCTGACGGACATATATAATTTCTACTACTACCCAGCTAACAAACCGGTCCAGGTCTGAGTCCGCTGCCCCATTTTTCCACTTGAAAGACTTATATTGTTTTAATCGGTGAAAGACTCAATATTTTGACTACTATATATATCCACCATCAGATTGACTGAAGTAGGGTGTACCCATATTAACCTAGCTTCTCTTTATTAAATCTTCATGGGCTTAATAAAAAATGGGTCTAAATCCACTTAGCTGAGAAGTTAACTTTTTTTTTAGAGAGAGAGAGAGAGAGCTGAGAAGTTAAGTAGGGTACCTTGAGTTTGCCCTAGATGGAAGTAGTACATAATTTTCTCACCAACAACTCAAACAATTAGCTTATTATCATAACATTAAAAGAAGCCGCCACATTAATTGAAGAAAAAATAAAGAATGAGAAATTGTGGAAAAGTGGTATTTATCTACGTGAGTACTGAGAAGAAAAAAGCATCTAAACAGATTCTATGTAAAACATAAACGTATCTAGTGCAAACTAACTTCCCGTGAAAATTCGTGCAAATCACGGTAAAAAAATCGTCTAAATTCACCAACAAAATCACATACGTAGATGATATGATGATACATAACCTTGCAAAATATCTTGCCTAAACTCGACTTCGTTTGTGAGATTAAAAATAACAAATTTCTACCAAATCATCTGGACATCTTTCTGGCTTAAAATTTATTATTTTTATATCTCACAAACGTAGTCGAGTTTCGACAAGATATTTTGCAAGGTTGTGTATCATCGTATCATCTACATGTGTGAATTTGTTTGGTGAATTTAGACAATTTTTTTTACCGTGGTTTGCACGAGTTTTCACGGAAAGTTAGTTTGCACTAGATACGATCCCATTATTTTTGTGTCCAAATTTAGATAAGAAAGTTTGGTATCTAAATGAATAAGGAAGAAAAAAAGATGTGTCCATATGAATTATTTACAATTAGAAGATAGCTAAATTCAAATTTGGAAATACATTTAAAATTTGCATTTATCGTTTCTATCCTATCAAAACACTTATATAAAAGTTAGTGTACTATAAGAAAAGTTAAAAACTGTCATATCATCCAATGTTAACTAAGCTAAAGAAAATCGACATGGTTGAGATAGATGTAAAATAACTAAGATGCTGTATAACTAGAATAGAGACTATGTTAGAAAGTTTGTAGCCAAGATATGGCAAATCCAACAATAATTAGACAAATGATGAGCATACAACAACCGAGAGATGCGTATGACTTGGGGACTATATGGCACGCAAGGAAACTTAGGTAGGGTAAATTGGCTAGAAACAAAATCAACAGTAGACCATGGTGACATAACACTTACAGGTAAATAACATACTTCCTCCATGTTGAAAATAGAAGTTGTTTAGGACAATGACAGAGTCTCTAAAGTATAACTTTAACTTCATATTTTTGTAAAAATACTCATCACAAAGTGATATATTTATACTTTTATGAAAGTATTTTTCAAGACAAATTTATTCACATGGTTTTCATATTTCTAAACTTAAAAACTTTAAATAACTTATTAGTTAGTACGGAACTGGAGATCGACTATAACAATGAAACAATTTTGATATCTATGTAACATCATGTTTTCTTTAGCCGGTTGCCGTAGAAACTCTCCAAATTAAAAGAGAACTGAGGGCAATTCCCTCCATGAGTCACATCAAATACTTTGGTGAAACAAACCCCACCCCCCCGACCCACCCCGAGACGGCATTTTAAGTTTTTAACCCCGAGGATAGGTGAAAGTGCTCTGCTATTGGCGTTTTGCCAAGGACACGTGACGCTATTTCCATTTGAAAACGGGCTGTGCACTCATGATCAAGGCGGCAACGTCCATTGGACCATCGACGGCCATCACTGTTAGAAGGGGGCGACGACACACATTGGGTCTGATTTCGGTCGTCCCCATGTACGCACGTCACCGTTACCCAGTCCACCACGAGTCTTTTCTTCGCCAAACCTGACGTCATGGCTTCGTGCCGGGCCATCATGCTGCTTCTCTATATAAGCAGGCTCGCATTCTGAAGCTACAACTCACACTGAATCTCAGCCTGGGCAGCAAGAAACAGTACGCCATGGCATCTGTTTCCAAGTTTCTGATCCTCCTGCTCTGCAGCTCTCTCACTCTCGTTGCTCACGCAGCAGACGATCGCCGCCACAAGGTTCTGTCCATTGGCTCTCTCAAGTCTGCCGCCGCCTGCTCCGAGCCCAAAGGTGCAGCGGTGCCCATGAACGCACCTGCAATTAATTCCACTTGGTTACAACATTTCTATGACAGTTGTAATCGTTTCCCCTGTTTGGATGGACTGGTTGTTTCAGTGACTCCATCATCCGGCGGCGTCACGGTGCCGTTGCACCACCGGCATGGCCCGTGCTCGCCCGTACCCTCCAAGAAGATGCCCACCTTGGAGGAGAGGCTCCGGCGCGATCAGCTTCGAGCCGCCTACATCAAACGGAAGTTCTCCGGCGCCAAGGGTGGCGCCGCCGGCAACGACGTCGAGCAATCGGACGCCGCGACCGTGCCGACAACGCTGGGCGCCTCCCTGGGCACGTTGGAGTACGTGATCAGCGTCGGCATCGGGTCGCCGGCCGTGACCCAGACCATGTCCATGGACACCGGCAGCGACGTGTCGTGGGTGCAGTGCGCGCCGTGCTCGCAGTGCCACTCCCAGGTGGACTCGCTCTTCGACCCCAGCGCGTCGAGCACCTACTCGCCCTTCTCCTGCAGCTCCGCCGCCTGCGCGCAGCTCACCCAGAGCCAGGAGGGGAACGGGTGCTCCAGCTCCCAGTGCCAGTTCATTGTCAAGTACGTCGATGGCTCCAAAACGACCGGGACCTACAGCTCCGACACGCTCACGCTGGGCTCCAACGCCGTCAGGGGCTTCCAGTTCGGGTGCAGCCAGTCCGATTCCGGCAACTTCGACGACCAAACCGCCGACGGGCTCATGGGGCTCGGCGGCGGCGTGCAGTCCCTCGCCTCCCAGACGGCGGGGACCTTTGGCAAGGCCTTCTCCTACTGCCTCCCGCCGACTCCGGGCTCCTCCGGGTTCCTCACTCTCGGAGCGGGAACTTCGGCCGGTTTCGTGAAGACGCCGATGCTCAGGAGCGCCCAGATCCCGACGTACTACGGCGTGCTCCTCGAGGCCATCAGGGTGGGAGGTCAGCAGCTCAACATACCCACCTCGGTCTTCTCCGCCGGGTCGGTCATGGACTCCGGGACGATCATCACGAGGCTGCCGCCGACGGCCTACTCGGCGCTGTCGTCGGCGTTCAAGGCCGGGATGAAGCAGTACCCGCCGGCGCAGCCCAGCGGCATCCTCGACACGTGCTTCGACTTCAGTGGCCAGTCCAGAGTCAGCATACCGGCCGTCACGCTGGTGTTCTCCGGGGGCGCCGCCGTCGACCTCGCCTTCGACGGGATCATGCTGGAGAGCAGCGGCAGCATCCAATGCCTCGCCTTCACGGCCAACAGTGACGACAGCTCCACCGGCACCATCGGCAACGTGCAGCAGCGGACGTTCGAGGTGCTGTACGACGTCGGCGGTGGCGCTGTCGGGTTCAGGGCTGGGGCTTGCTGATCGGGTTTGTTAGCTGCGATAGGTTGGAGTAACAGACATGAAAGTGAGGCCAAACCCATCACGGCATCACCTATATATAGTACTTCGATTATTTGTTATTTCTGTGATTGCAAGTGTGCAAACTACTAACAAAATGATAATTGTATTTTTCTCCTCATAGTTTATGAATAAACAATAATAATATATTACGTTGCTTTCATATACTAGTATATTGCCCGTGCTAACGCTACGGTAACATCTAGAAAAAAAAATTTAAAACTAAAATAAATAGTCTCTTTTGGTTCTTCCTTACAACTGGTAAATATTTGTACCCTTTGGATTTTAGGACTAACTACTGAAGCCCTCAAATCAATAATTTTTTAGTAAAACCATAAACTTTGAGCACCAATTGGCCCATATAAGATGTAAAGGTCTTATAGCATTAAAGAATCTCTAATAGAAACATTGGTAATCACGCATATGAAAATAAAAGGAATACCTTATACGTTCAAAAATATTTGAGTATAGAAAGACTAAAGCAATATAAAGGAAAATTCTGGAAAGAAATAAAGTGCAACATACCTTTGTGTTAATCACTTCTTATGCTTTGGAATTTCTATATAACAATAGTTATCGATTGGAAGAAATATAATTAACCACTTTAGAGAAAATTAATTGTTGCATACACTAAAGTCTGCAAAATCGTTATAATAAAGCTCTCTCACTTGTATTGCCATTGGGGTTAGCTCTCCAGTGTCCAATTAAAATGTCCTTGTAGTCGCCAGGCATAAGCATAAATCTAATGCTCAGGACATACTTGCTACTGACATTAGATTAGGCTGTTGCATCCCATCATTATATGTTACCTAGTATACCTTTTGATCGGAAATACCAATCTGCAACTATTCAAACAATTATCATTCAGGGAATTAACAACATCGATCAAGTAAATAAAAGGTAATGGCATTTAATAGGAAACAACAAAGAAACCTGCTATCAGGACCAATGAGAAACAATGTTTTGCGCTCCCTGTAACCTTTTTCCAGATTGAACTCTAGTTCCAAGTCATTATTTTTAATTTTATAAAGTAGTGACCACTTGTACAGTTATGTTGTTCCTAAAATGTACTAATTAGATCTAGGAAAACAGTAAACCACTAATTATTCATTGGAATAAAAAATCGGATTAAAAAAGGATCAGTTGTGGATGGCTTACAGGGTGGCCGGTGGATACCAGGAACTGAATTTTGATATCATCTTACCTACACACATAGTAGCAAACTGCATAGTTGTGCGTGGCTTGGCTCTGTGTTGATTAATTATGTATTGGAATAAATTAGCTCGAAAGAAATACTGGATTCCAGATCATGCTAAAGAAACCATGGATTCATTACCTTGGTATTAAATTATTAATCTACTGTCCCCGTGGGATATGCTGATGTGCTGCTGCTTGGGGCTGCCATCCGCGTGATGCGTCGCTGCCGGACACGCCATGGGGCGCCATCTGCTCGGGATGGGATGTGCCTTCCGAGACGCACTGGGTGCCGTCGTGCGGGATGCGCCACCACCGCCGCCGCCGCCGACGTAGGACGCCATCTATACAGGATGGGATGCGCCGCAACCGAGGGTGGGGCGTGATGCAGCAGGGCCCCGACCACGCGAGATCCACCACCATGTCCGTGGACTGGGCCACCGTGCCCACAGGTTGAGCCGCGCCGCCATTTGCAGATTCTGTACTGGGCGAGTCACGTCGATGAGGAGGCCCCAAAACCTTAGCTGTCCACCGGACTGGAAGATGGAGACGGAGGTGCTCACCCAGGATGGAGAGATGGTGGTGCTGTGCTGACCAGAGTGGAAGAGGGAGGTGCTGGCAGGGGAAGGATGCTGTGGGCGCCTGGACGGAAAGGGAGGCACCGCCGCCGGCCAAGTCACGAGAGGTCGCAAGCGAAGATGAAGAAGAAGTCTCATGTGCCTGTTCGGATGGGGAGGAAAAAAGATCAAGAAAAAACAAAAGAACCTAGGAATCGAACACGGGCGCGGACGGGCGGAGTGGAGGCGTCGTGAGGTGGTCTATGCGTGCGGTAGGGGAGGATGTGTGACACTTTTGATCTGAGCCGTCCGTTGTCAATGAGTAAGGAGAGAGAATGTGCAAAATTAAATCTGGACTGTCTATTTTAATTGTGTTGGTTTTCTGGGTACAATTTCATAGATACATTAAGATGGAGCTCCAAATGGGGACGTTTTCGTGTGGTGCAGAAGAAAGAAAAACTTGGTGCATTAGTAGGTTGATACAATTTCATAGATACATTAAGATGGAGCTCCTCAGCGGGGGACGTTTTCTACGTGTGGCTGTAGCAAAGAAAACTTGGTGCATTAGTAGGTTGATTATGGAATATCTTTTCACAATGAGTGATGGTACGATCAATTATTGGTTAACATATCTTTCATGATTATTATGGGTGAAAACATGTACACTTCAAATCGTACTAGACGTCCATATATATCCTTATTTTTCATGATTACTAGGTAGCGTGCCCGTGCGTTCTTCTGGGAAAGCAAAACTTTTGTACTAAAAGCATATGGATCACAAGATAAAATAATAATATTATGATATTAAATACCAGCATTAAAGTGAAATGTCACTCTCTTGATGTCATGGATAAGCTAGACATTTCAATGTGGAGGGGCACGTGGTAGATAGCTGGATGGACAGATTAGAAATATCACCAGAATATCCAGAAAAAGAAAAAAAAAGAGCATATCCAAGTCATGTAAAATGAAAATCGCAATAACAGAGTAGTGAAAAAATAATCTTATACTATAAAAATAAGCTCTTATTTGCTGCAAAACAGTATATAATCTCAGGGTTCAAACTAACATGTTTGTAACCAGAACATAACGGTCTCGTCCCCACTAACATTTAGTCCGTAATAAACTATTTCACAATGCTACAGTATAGAATGGCAGATTTTTTTTTAAATTAACTCTGCTCCAAGAGAAGGGATCAATGCTAATTAAGAATAGGATTCAACAGGAAAGAAACAAGAAATGCTCCCAAATATAGTCTAAAGCAAAGTTAGAAGTAGATCATTTGGCTTCTCCTTGTGAACATAAATAGATTGGTTCAGCATGGAGAGCTGGGCTCCTCACTGCCATAGTGGGGCAAACTTGCGAAACAATTAAAAGTCAACGACTGATCTTGATACCTGACAGTACAACCATCATATATTAGTTCATGTTACTTCTGTTTCCTGCTTTAGTGAAACTTCACATTCACCAGTGTTGCTATGTTTACTAATAAAAAGAATGCATTAAATTTGATAATCAAACAATGTATGTTCATTATTTCAACAGAACATATATTGGTTTGCAACACTAAAAAGCCGCCAGCGTGCAGACATTATAGTATCAGGAAACTATGTTCTGTGTTAGCTGTAACTTAAAATATATTTGTAGAATAATGACTGCTAGATTATGACGTGTGATCAAAAATTTTGTACAGAGTTTATTTATCCAAGATACATAAAGTAGCTTATAACACATAGTAACTCATATACGCACCTGAGTTGCTGCTACCCAACAGAGAAGGGCATCCTCTAGAGTAACCGTCTAGAAGAAAATACCCAAGAAAGCATAAAGATTGCTACTCTCATGGATCAGGATACAAAAGGTAATACTTGATCATTGTTCCAATCCACCTCCACAACATACAAGCCAATCCACCTCCATAACATACAAGCAGGCTGTGTTTGGACGCTTCCACCTCTTGCTCCTGAACATATTCAAGTTTCGTCAAGACAATGCCGACAGGCTGCCAAAATGCAAGCAAAGAAGCTAAATAAATGAACAGCAGCAGTAATAATTGACTGAGCTAATCCAAAAAATGTTCTGCATGCAGTTAAGATTTCTGAACTGAGATTGGAGTTAACAATCTTGCACTTAAAATTTCATGAAATTAAAGAAATTTGGAACATGATTAGCACTTATTTCACACAGAGACCATCAGTTTCAGAAAAATTGGTACATGAAAATAAGCTAGTGAACTTCAGACTTTAGAGAACGCATGGTTGGTTCTACACAAATCCTATACTTCAGACTTTAGAGAACGCATGGTTGGTTCTACACAAATCCTATAATGATCTAACTGCCACATTAGAAACGGAGGCTAAGACAGAGCTGGTGCTGGGGGCATCAACACTGGTCCTGCCAGAAGACCCCAAGTACCCTTGTTTAGTCTGGCCCCAAAAAATAATCAGCAAGGCCAGCACAAATCCATCAGAAGCGAACCAAGGCAACACACGGATTCTGTCTCATTTTGCATTTTGTACCTCCTATGTCCTATTTCTCGCAACTGGAAAACAGATGGGATTGATGAGACATGACTCCATGAGAATTTCCTCGCTTCTGCCGCAGTGATGCCTAAATTAAACCCGAGCAGCTAGCACTGAAGCAATCATCCATCCTCATTGCTTTAGCCTATAGGCTCTCGGTGCTCTATAACTATGTCTTCAGGCATTCAAGGGGTCAAAGTCAGACATAACACAATCTCCATAAGAACAGCATGCATCTGAACCCCACGGCCAGAGGCCCTAGCCCGCAATCCTATTCTCATGGATGATTAGATGGCAGCTCTAAGTCTCTAACTGCTCAAAAGTTATATCAGTTAAATTCATTTTGATAAAAACGAGAGATATATTATAAAAACTATTAGAGCTGTCAGTGTGTTTAAAAAAAATGAGCATATGAATTCCTGTAATAGTAACTGACAAACTTCATTAACTGAATTTCTTATGCATATTACTTCCATTAAACTTCTATCCTTTTGGTAAGTAGTAGATAGCACTCCCCTTCGCTTGTTCCTGGCTCCGCCACAGATCAAAGACATATAAATCAAAGAAAGCGGCAACAGGAAAAATGAAGCACTACCACACCTTAGATACCTGCTTGGCTTGCGAGGTGAAGAACACGCAATACAGCCCAAACATGATGGAATACGCCCAGACATGATGGACTTGAGGTAGGTCCTCACTGTTGATGGAGGAGTTGATCTCGGTGAACTTCTGTGCCTGAGGAGTGAGCTGCTGTTCTTGCGGCTGGTTGTCCCACTGCCACGGTTTCTTGACGCACGAGGTTGTGTCGATGTGGAGGTGTGGCCACAACCTCTTCTTGCTCCAATTAAGAGAAAGGAAACATATTAGCTAGACATAACTGTAATCTATTCATTCAGTTAGTGACTAAATGCACATATACATCTTTGTCTTGTACAGAATTCATTCTATTTCTTGAAGGATTGTTGCCCATTTGACATGGAACCAACATTTGATCCAAGCACGATATGATATATGTGTTTTCAAAACAGGATTTGAGATAATCCCCCTTTATCTATAAACAAAACAATGGCAGAACCTTCTATGTCGAGATACAGAAAAAGGGAAACCAAGAAAGAAAAAAAATCTAGCCAAAGCATGCCCAACATCTGCAGTGTAATGATGATCTCTCCAACAAAAATCAAATGAATTAACTAATTACTTGAAAGATTCACCTACTTCCAACGATGGTCAATCAACCAGCAGACAATAGGAGCAGAAATCAATTAATTAATTACTTGCAAAATTAGAAAATGGACGCCAGGATAGAAACAATTACAATTAGAAATCAATTAATCACTACGGTCAAGTGGTTGCAACATATTTTTAGTAACACAGGTGAGATTTACTTGAGCTAGTTGTTGGCTTACCACAGGTTAGTAGTGTTGTCAGTAGTATTAGCTGCTCGATAGCTGCAAGTACAGGTTCAGCACTTCCTCTGCCTCCTTCCAGATGTGGTGCTCATCTCTGTCATGTCATTCTGTGCATATGATCACAAAGCTCTTCATGTATGACTCCATCATCACTTCATCAATCGTTGAATCTAAAAGAAAAAAATCCAGCCTTCCAGGGGAACAGATATCCACGTCCCCCACGGCCTGCCTCGCACGGCTGGCCGAGGCCACCGTGTGCCGGCCTGCCAAGCCACGCGCCGAGGATTTGTAGCACACTGAGGACGCGGTCCCGGAGGTCACTGAGGCGCACCTCCACCGTGGCTCAGCGCAGGAGAGCCTCCATGGCCACCCTCCACTTGGCCTCCACGCCGTCGTAGGCAAGGAGAAGAGGCGGGCGACGGCGCGTCGTCGATCCTGGCATCTGCAGCGCGGCCTAGCTCGCCCGCCGCCAGGGAAGACGAAGAAGAGGAGCTCTGCCGCCGCCGCCGCCGCCGGTTGGAGGAGATGCCGGCGCGGGGACTGGTCGTGGAGGCCGTGGTGCGGCGACGAGCGGGAGCGCTGCGAGGATGACGACGCCGCGGTCGCACCGTGGGGAGGGAGCCGATGCGGGATCTCGGAGTGGGGAGGACTGATTGGATGCCGTGATTTCAGGGGAAGACACGGAGACCGCAGAAACAAAAAATGACGGACGAAAAAAATTACCCCACGAAACAAAACTAAGGGCGTGATTAATGGGGCGTGATTCGGGGGGGTGGGCAGAGCGACGGGTCGCAGCGCGGCAGAGATTATGGCGAAAACATGCACACTTCAAATCGTGCTAGACGTTCATATATATCCTTATCTTTCATGATTATATATTATGGCCTTGTTTAGTTCCACGAAACTTTTTGAGGAGAGAGATTGTAAAGTCCTGTAGCACTTCATTTTTATTTGGTAAATATTGTCTAATCGTGGCCCAACTAGGCTCAAAAGATTCGTCTCGTGATTTATAACAAAACTATGTAATTAGTTATTTTTTTATTTATATTTAATACTCTTTACATGCGGCAACAAATTTGTGAAAGGAGAGAGATTGTAAAGTCACTAGTAGTATTTCGTTTGTTTGTGGTAAATATTGTTCAATCGTGGCCCAACTAGGCTCAAAAGATTCGTCTCGTGATTTACAACCAAACTGTGCAATTAGTTATTTTTTTTATTTATATTTAATGCTATTTACATGCGGGGAAATAATTGATGTGATGGAGAGAGTGGAAAAACTTGCAATTCCAATTGAAAGTTGCATGGAACTAAACAAGGCCTATGGTGAAAACATGCACACTTCAAATCGTACTAGACGTCCATATATATATCTCGTGCCGTCGATATGATGAATGTTCATAAAATAATCGATTACAAACTATTATACTCCAACGAACACCCCCGGGCTCTCCCCTCACCACCACCACCACACACACCCAACGAAACCTCTACTTAACTCTTAATAAACACGCAAGGGGAAACAATGTCTGTTTTGGATCCTATATATGGTCTATGGGCTAATAAGTAGTTGGCTAAAGTTTTAACCATTAAAGATCCAAACAGATGAAATAGTGATTGTGCTAACAACTAGTGAAAGCCCTAAGTAGTTATACCACTGCTCGAGGGCTGCTCTGACCGGTGATCTCCCTCCCTGCAAGTTGCTTCGCTTGTGAGCTTGCCCTCCTTACCTCCAGCAAGCCTTCCCCGCAGGCCATTCCAACTAAGAGCTCATCCTCCCAGTTGGCCTCTCGGACCACGAGTTTGCTCTCCTAGCTGGCCGTGTCGAACTCTTGATATTAAGTGTCCTCCAAACAGGATGCCCCAAATACAAGCTCGCGCTAATCACGAGTTTCCCTCCTTGCAGGCATAACCATGAGTTTGCGCTCCTACTCAGTCCCTGACTGCAAGCTCACCCTCCTCTGTGCAACAATTACACAAGATCATTTACCTTGAGGTTGCTTGCCTCTATACTCGGGCATTTTCACCTTGCCGCCAAGGTGTTTTCTCCAAATATTGTTTTCAAGATCTGAATGAATTGTTCTAAATATTTGAAATTATTTTCAATTTGTGAATTTGATTGTGAATGTTATGTCAATTTCTATAATAACATGCTTGTCCATTGTAGATTGTACAACATTTAGTATGCCATTTTGTTTCTCAATTGTGAGAAATATCTACATCAATTTGACAGCCTGTTCAATAGGATTTATAAGTTGAAATGGCTGATTTTTTATGAGAGAAAATATTGTTCCAACATCGATAAGCTAAGCAAATAGGGTGAGTTTGTTCGACAACTTTTATCTTTGCGGACGTATGTTGTGGTGGTCTATGGGATGTAATGTGCCATCTTATTTTTAACTTAATTTACTATGTTTGACTTCATGGGTTTTAATAGTATTCATTTGTATGAAGTCATGATATTGTAGTTTCAATTTAGGTAGTACCAGATAAATAGGACATAAAGCATATGTGCAAACTGAGAGAAATGGCTGCGCATTATTAACTAGTAATACAAAAATAAAATTTAAAGTTATGCACAAATTAAACATTATAACATTATTAACATATATCGGTCATCTTTCCTTGGTACTCTAGTCCGCATTGGCTGCGCATGATCTCGACCGCCAGTTCGTGACAAGTCCAATCTTACAGAGAACACCCAGGAGCCACTACTAGCAAAGACCAGGGCAGAGTAGGCCCACACGCCCTCCTAACACTGCACTAACTCGATTAGCAGCCCATGGTCTAGTTAGACAGCGACACATAGAGAGACCACTCTGTACAAAGCAATGCCGAATCTTTGGAAATGTGTCAACACGTTTACCACCTCTTCTGTATAAAGCAATTCCACCAACGAAAGAAATTCCACCGCTACTGTATATGGTATACGCTCTCCTGTAGTTTGTAATTCTGTACCATCATGTATCATTTACTACTATGTGAATTCTGTATGTATCTCTATACTCTTGTGTACGTACGTGCGTACACGCATAAATACTTGCTATACTACCAGTAATCTGTAATCAGAAGTCGTCGACTGTTAATCGATGGGTTTGGGTGGATCAGCAGGAGTTGGGTTTGAAGCCGACGGAGGTGCCGTCGATGCGCACCTCGAACGAGCGCTGCTGCACGTTGCCGAGGATGGACATGCCACCGTCACTGCCGCTGGGCGCGAACGCGAGGCAGCCGAACGACAGGATCCCGTCGGCGCCCAGCGTGACGGTGGCGCCGCTGCTGAACGTGAGCGCCACGTTCGGGAGCGTCACGGCGCCGTACCCGGCGAAGTTGTAGCACGTGTCCAGGATCCCGGTCGGCGGCGCGGACGGGTAGCCGTACGCGGCCATGCCGCTGCGGAACGCGGACCGTAGCGCCGCGTACGCGGTCGGGGGCAGGCGGGTGACGACCGTGCCGGTGTCCACGATCGTCCCGCCCGCGAACGCCGACGCGGGGACGCTCAGCTGCTGCCCGCCGACGCTGATGCCCGTCAGCATCACAACGTAGTACGTCGGCGCGTTCGACGGCGACAGCAGCTGCGTCGTGGAGAAGCCCGGCGCCGACGCGCCGGACGGCCCGCCCAGCGTCAGGTACCCCGTGGTGGACGGCTCCGTCGGGAGGCAGTAGGAGAAGACCCCGCCGTACGTGGCCGCCGTTTGCTCCACGAGCGACGTCTGCTCGCGGCCGAAGCCGAGGAGCCCGTCGATGCCGTTGAACAGCCCGCTCTGCGCGTGGCCGCAGCCGAAGAAGAAGCCCCGCACCGCGTCGTTCGGCGCCAGGGTCAGCGTGTCGGAGCTGTACACGCCCGTGGTGTTGGACCCGTCGCCGTAGCTGACCACGTACCCGCACTGCGCCGCCGAGCAGGCGGACGCGTAGATGCCCAGCCCCGCGCACACGGACCCTCCGCACGGCACGGCGGCGTAGGACGACGACTGGGCGGGGTCGAAGAGCGGGTCCTTCTGGCTGTAGCACGACGGCGCCGCGCACGGCTTGCACTGCACCCACGACAGGTCGCTGCCGGTGTCCACCTCCAGCGTCAGCGCCACGCCCGGCGTGCCGAGGCTCACCGTCACCACGTAGTTGAGCGTGCCGATGTCGTACCCCCAGTTCGCCGGCACCGTCGCCGCCGTCGTCTCGGCCTTGAGTCCCACAGCTGAGGCGCGCCGCGCCCCGACACCTTCCTCAGTATGTACTCCGCCCGGCGCTGGTCCGCGCGCAGCGTGTCAGCGACCGACGGGGTCGCCAGGGGAGGACGCCCGCGAGGGGCGCACGGCCCGTGCTTGTGCGTCAGCCGCAGCACGGTGGACGTGCCGTTCCGCCGCTGCGGCGCAACTGAAACATCACCGGGTTCCAGCCGTCGAATCAATCCACTATCGCAATCGAAGCTCACAAGTCCCGATTCCCAACAAACACAAGAAACTGAAGCAATTGATCAATCAGGCCGCCATGCCACTACCCGCGTACCTGGGTCAGGGGAGCTGCACGTTGAGGACGGCCTGAAGCTGGCGGCGGAGACGGTGACGTAGCCGGGGCCGGGCGCCACTGCGGCGCCATGGGAGGAGGGCAAGAAACCGAGTGCTCCGGCGCAGAGGAGTGACAAGAGGAGTGCGCGGCGCGCCACCACCACGGGGGAGCTCATGCTCATGGCGCCTTGGTTCGGCTTCGGCTCGGATGGGGACAAAAGACGGTGCCTAAATAAGGAGGACAAACCGGGCCGCCGTGCTCGGCGGTGCGACGCGCGAGACATAGGCGAGTGCGCGTGCGCCGGCGGGCGAGCCCCTCCTCATCTGTAGAAACCTTTGTGGAATTCTGGGTCCTTTGGCGCGGCTCGCGGTAGGCGGACTCGCGGACTCGCTGCTGCTCGTGTTGTCTAATTCTGATGATACTTTCCCCCCTTCGCCCCCACTGCCCACCGGCAGGGCCAGCTCTTGGGCACGACAGCACGATGCTGTGCAAACGAACAAATGGTCTTCTTTCGGTAGGCCCTCCAGCACCGGACGACCCCTTGCACAGTCGATGTACAACTGGACGAGGCCAACTGAATTGACCTGTGATCCAACACAACACCAGTCAATTTGGATGGACTCGATCAGGTCAGTTTGATTCAACTTCCATCGTCAGCTGTACTCCTATGCCCTTGGGTTTTGGTCCTTACCCAAGTTTCAGCAAGCAGACTCGTCTTCTGGTACGAACGAACTCAACCAACCAGCCGAACATATTCTTTTCCCATGGCATCCTCTTCGCCGAAAAGAGAGAGAGGAGCCCAAACTGTGGCACCCACCCAATTCGTCAGTCGTCACGGCACCCGCACCCGCACCAGGGGGACCTTGTTTCCCACCCCTGACGGAGACCTTTATCTACCGCGCTCGGCGATCCCCTCTTTCCAGTGCGCGGTTTTGGGATCTTGCTGGAGGGGGCCAGGGCCGTGACGGCGACACAAGTACACGACAGGGGGGAAGGCGCGATCGCCTTGGAGACGCGGACCCTCCCGTGCCTCGCCTTCTCTGCGCGGACGCGCACTCCGCGTCTCCTTCGCCGGCGTCGCCCACCTGATGCGGGCTTGTCGCGAGGCTGACGACATGCGCGCTTGCTTCTCGCGGTCTGTTCTGCTGCTGGTTTTGCCCGGACGGACGGCCCTGTGGATAGCTGGCTTGCTGCTGCCACCCATCCGGTCCGTCTGCATGTGGTGGAGCAGGGCCAAACATACCTGACGTGCTGAACGTGTTGCAGGCCCAAAAACGTCTTGACGTGTTTAAGCGTTGTTTGCCAGATCGGTCTTGGACTCCTGTCCTGGTGAAGTGGTGAGCAGCCTCGGTTGAAATGTCTTGTTCGTATCGTAGTGGAGCGAGCACTAGCTAGGCATTCAGGTACGCACCCACGTTCGCCGTGTTGTTGGGTGCTGACAAAGTGATCTATAGACTAGAGTTATAAGAGTCGAATCGCGTACTCGTGGTGCTCGGTTTGGGTCGACCAGTAAAATACTCCCTCCGTTTATATAGGTAACTTTTCATACACTTAAAATTTAAATATATAATATGTCTACATATATAGCAAAACTTATTTATCTAGAAATGTCAAAATATCTTATAACTTGAAATGGATTGAGTAATAAACAATGTATCTAGAATAGTCGAAATATCTTATACAAACTTTGGAAGCAGGAGGTTGTTTGTTGTTAGCATGTGAAACCTTACGTGTGACATGTCCTAGAGCCTAAAAACATATCTAAGAGCATCTCTAATAGTTTCTAAAACCCACTCTCAATCATAATTTTTTGACAAACTGCTTTCCAATGACTTCTTATCTCAACTCATAATCTTTCTGCACTTGAAAAAAGCCCTATCCAATCACATAGAACTATACGTGCATGTATTAAATGGTCAATCCGGAGATGAAAGGACGTGTAGAAAATAAAGGCATCTCCAAGAGTTTCTTCTTAAAACTCACTCTTTAAATTATCATTTGAAGAGGCATTTACATAAAAATTATTGTCTATACCTTTCCACTCTCTAATAACTTTTTTTATACCTTGTGCACACTCAAGAGAGCCATTTTTACTCTATCTTTGGCTAGCGAAATCCAGAATAGAGTATGATTATACCTAGATAATCAATTAATAGAGCTGGTGGATAATATTTTTTTTCTCAAAATCTCTATTCCCTCTATTCCTATAACAATAGAAAAGAGTAAGGATATGTATATGTAAAAGAGGGAAAGAAAGTATAAAAATGGTTCGGTGTGATTTGAAAATACTTCATTATGCGTGATATAAAATTATCTTCTACCTTTTAGGGTGAGATTTGGAAATAGTTGGAGAACCCATCAAATATGCCCTTAACTTGTTTTAGCCACTTAAAAACTCATTGATTTTTACCAATTGTTTTTGAAGCTTTGAGTGTTTGTTTGCATATCTTAAAACTTAAAACTCTTGGATTACGCCCGAATTAATTTAGCGGCAAGGTCTGGTTAGGCATGAAAGCGTGACACTGAAAGAAGTTTCCCACGCAGCAGTGGCTCGCCAAATCGTGGATATCAGAAACCAATTCCACAAAGAACAGTGCGGACCTGTTTTTACTAATACTCATTTTTCTCGCGTTTTAGAAATCAAGTTTATCTTTTGTGGCAGTTTGTTGGGAGATCCACATGTATGTTTCCAAACAAGCTCTAAGAGTTTTTTGAAATGGCTCTCTAAAGTTATTGAGTCATTTGACTAAGGTAGTTCTTTATATCTGTCTCCTCTTATAGCTTGCATGTATCTTGTGCATACTCTATTTTTCTCCTCCAACGGCTTAATGTCTTTCACTAGCAAAAAATCCTAAATAAAAGATGGATATATTTGAAGATATAGTTTAAGAAGTTTTTAAAAGAGTTCTTTTTATCAAAATCTCTAATTCTACAAGAATGGACATAAAGATGTCTTACCATAGCCCATATACAGGTTGGCATTACCTTACCATAGCCCATTTACAGGTTGGCATTACCTACGAGTACAGTCTTAGCAAAGTTCCATTTCATTTCAAATGAACCAAAATTCCAAAATGTACAGCCATGTACAGTAACTTCAATATGGTTTTTATAACCCCCACCCCCAAAATTATAGTCGTGCAAATTGTGCACAATCCATGACCCAAAAGAATACTGCTACTGAAAGCAAATACTAGGCCTCTGAAAGACTGAACAATCCTCCTTCCCGCGATCCTGCCCATGTCACACCTCACGTCACAATCCTCTGAACAAAGGCCTCATGCTCACCAGTGCCTCCCGTCCCATGACGCCCTGCCGGCGTCCTATCTCCATTCCGCAATTCTTCCCCACGCCTGGGCGCCGGCCATGCACCACCGCCCTCGGTCCTTCTTCAGGGCGTGGCCCCGTCGCCGCCGCCACCGCCACTGCGGCTTCCATTCTCTCGAACTGCGCCAACCACTTGGCCTGCACGTACGACGCGCGCCTCCACGGCGGCACGTGCATGCCCGCGCCGCGGATAGAGTCCGCCGCTGCGGCGCACATTGCCGCGGCGAGCTCGTTCAAAGCTCCCGGCCTCGCCACGAGCACCGGCGGCAGGGGAGGAGAGGAGGTCCTGGTACTCCGTGCTCGGCCTCGCGATCTCGAACTCGGCTGCAACGTTGACCTCGACGATGTAGCGAGATGACGGCGCCGGCGGCGAACCAATTGCCACGTCCACGTACTCGTACGTGCCCGGCGCGGCGATGCCGCAGCTGGTTCTTTCCCCACGATGATCTGCAGAGACCTGGATGTATGCCCAATCAAGCATGATAATTGTTAATGACCCCTCTAGCCTCAGTAATCTTGCGACTGTTAATCTTTCGTGTTGAATTGGCAGGTGGAAACTAGAGTGCCCCCACTATTGCTGTTGAAAACTGAAGAGCAGTAGAATATTACCGGCGTCGAAACCCCTCGCACGGAGCCGCTCCACGAGGTGCTTCTTAATCCCGCCGCCGCCAACGACGGCTGGCCCAGCGCCTCGGACAATGCGCTCCGCCTCGGCGCGGATGCGAACGGCCGTCGCGTCGGCCGCAGCTTCCGCCAGCGTCGAGCGCAACGTTTCCTTCCACTCCGTAGTCCGGGACGCCACGGCATCCTTGGCCACGACGCCGTGGGTGCCGTGCTCGCCGTACCCGTTGTAGAACTCGTCGACCAAATCCATCAGATCGTCGTCGTCGGCATCCGCACGGCCGGGCGGCGCCGACGACGAGGGCGCGATGTCGTCGCCGATGAACGGGCCCCGTAGCCGCGCCCTCGCCGCCTCGTCCAGCGCCGCTGTTGCCTTCTTGTACGCACCCGAGAACTCCATTGTCACCACGCCGATTGCTGCGCCGAGATCAAGGCCTTGGTGGAATGTCAAGCACCAATTGTATGGCCGTGGCTGGTTTTGTGTGCGCCGGCGAGCAAGGCCCTTTTTTGCATTGGCGATTGCGTGTAGTTCCACGAGGACGAGGGTGCTGGTTTTATATGTTTCGGTGGGCGTGCGGCGGTGCGGAGGCGTAGCTAGAACCTGACTGTAAACGTGGCCAGGTTCATCGTGTACAGCTTCTGTATGTCCAGGTGCGATGAATTGGATGGACGCATCATGTAAAGTCCGTGTTGTGTACTAGTACTCCGTAGTGCAGTTGTATGATGAAGTCACACTGCTCACTAGCGGCCGCTACAGGTACACTATCACTGTCAGGAACAACAAAGGTTGCTTCCCCTGAAGGAAATTGCAGTGAACAATGTTAAATCAAACACGCCCTAGTCATCCAATGTACAGATGGATCATCCCGCGTTTGTCCAATTCGGTCGATGATGCGTCCAGGTACATCGCTCATGATTGTACAAGGAACATTGCTCCTGGTTGTAACCGTAGAAATTCTAGAGTAGTCTCCACATTATTATACGGGTGAGAAAGTAAAAGAGTAAAATCCATCCAACTGAAAGTCTTCAAATTCTTTTTGTTGATTTTCAGTTGGGTCCTCAATCCAAAAAAATGTGACTATTTGGACCCTTAATCTGTACCTATTCTCATTTGGATTTTCGAACTTAAAAAAAATGATAATCTCAATCCTCAATGTACGGTTTGTGCTCGACTACCGCACCACCACTGGCTGCCTACGTGGCCATGCAATAGGGTGTTTGGTTTGTAGAACCACCCCATGCCTCATAAGGTGATGCATCATCCATAAATTTTGGTGGAATCAACTCATTCTCATGCATATACTAATTATTAGCTTGTGAGAAATGAGGTGGTGATGGATCAACTCATTACATTTCACAAACCAAATAAGAAAAGTGAGCAGTGAGAAAATGATGGACCACCCCATTTCTCAAACCAAACACCTTGTTAAAGTTGCAAAAAAAAAGCCCTCCATCTCTCCCTTTGCAGTCTACTCCCACCGTCTTAAAATATTTATTCTTTGTCACTTTCCGAGAAACAACTTTGACTAAATATATATTAAAAATATTAATATTTATGGTAAAGAATTAGTATCACTAGAAAGATCTTTAAATTTAGTTTTTAATAATTTTTAATATACAAATATTACACGTATTTTCTATAAATCTAATTAAATTTGTGGCACGAAAACCCAAAAACAACTAATATTTTAAGATGGAAAAAAAATACCTCTGCACCAGATAAGGCAGACGCGGTACCGACTAGAGCGGTACCGACAAGGAGTAAGGGTGTGGGTTCTATTAAGTTTTAGTACCTAGCTTCATCCACACTAGTTCAACCACATAGACATACGAAGGTAACGTGATGAGATTTAGATCACCACTACTCAGGTTGAAGGAGCCAAATTGTCTTTTTTATTTAGTTGGAGAATCAGATGGTCACTGTTTTTTAGTAAAGGACCAAAATATCCATGAATAAAGATTGAAAGCCCAAAGTAAAATTTGTGCCGCCGCGTGCTTCATATCAGTCGGAGGCACAATAATGTTTTGTAGCAAACCATTGCATACGTACCGCATATATAACTAGAAAATATAGGATGAAAGAATACGGATAAGAAATTTCAGCTTTACAGAAACTATGCGTGAAAAGAACAGAGATATCAGCCACTAACCAACGCTTGTAAGCGTAGCGCATCATTGCATCAGTACGACATAATCAGAAATATAGGATGGAGAATATGGGTAAGATGGGTAAGAACTTTCAGCAGCTTTGCAGACCTATGAGAGAAAGGAACCCAGATATGAGCCACAAACATCTATTACTACGAGTTAAGACTAATAATGTCACAGTCATTCTAAAGAAAAGGTCGGTTGCCAGAGAACCATTTCTCAAGTGACAAAAGGCAAAACCTCCCTGAAACCTAGACACCCGGTGAGTATTCAGTGCACCGAGCAGTAGGTTTACTTCCGCAACATGGAGATTACAGTAGGTTTACTTCTGCAACATGGAGATTGCACAGCGACATCATGAAATCATCTTACGAGCTGTCCATCAGGTTCTCTGTTGAAGCTGGGTTTACCCCGCCATCACTGTTGTTATCTTGAGGGTTAACTTCCGCTTTCCTCTCAGCACCAAAAGTGAAATTGGTGGGGCGATCATTTGGGTTCACTCGTTCAAATATGGATGGCATGGTCATTTGGTTGAACATAGGCGCTTGGATGTCACCTGCTGGTTTTTGATAACCAAATCCAAGAGAAGCAAATGATTCAGTGGGAACCAAGGGTTGAGCACTGGGTCCAAAGAGCTTCAGCTCATACTCCAAAAGCTCATTCTGAGAAGCTGCACATAAGAAACATATTATTACCTCATGACAAAGTCAAAGTTTATGTACTATGTGTGTTCTTTTTCCTTTTCTTTTTCTTTTTGGGAGGGGGGCGGGGTTCACTAGGAGTCATTGTAATTTGAACTAATCTCTGAGAACCTCATCACAGCACTACATTAACAAGGGGAAGGAAAAATATTACTGCATAAGTAGTTGTGTGTATCAAGTTTCAAGCAAAAAAAAGCCATAAGGGCATGAAAGCTGTAATTTCATTCATGATGCATTGATCTAGCCTCTGAAAATTTGATGACAAAGATACAAAGTACACAATAAACTAAACAATGTTAGTTTAGCAGTGCTTATTCACTATGTATATACAGTAGACTGCTGTTAATTCAGGAAAGAAAAAAAAGTTAACATTTGATAGGCAAGGAACCAAGGATTTGTAATGCAATAGAGATGATATCTTAATTACTCAACAAGCTTCAAAGGGTATGAAACTAACCATCCGTGAGTTGAACCTGCGGTCTTCGGTCTTTCACCCATTGAAAAGATTGTGCGAGTCTCCATCCTCTAGACTTCATCAAGAAGGCTGCAACAATAGCAGCAGACCTGACAAAATGCGTTCCAAAGAAGTATTCATCAACCAATTGCAGCAAAGCAGACAGCCTAAATGCTAATAGTTCTTCACAAGCAAGCACCTGTTTTTTCCAGTCATGCAATGAACAAGAACACGTGATTTATCTCTTTCACATTTCTCTGATAGGAAATCACAATACCATATTAGTGACAATAAAATAAAGGGATATAATAGCTCAGTACTTGAGAACTATATTACAGCCCCTTCAGTTTTCCATGAAAGTAATTTTTATTTGTGGAAACTTCAGAAAGAAGCGCTTGGGGAGAAGGTTTATGCGAAATATACAAACAAAAATAACCTGGAACACAAAAGTACATATACAAATCTCCATCCCAGCTTAAAAGAGACATGAACCAGGTTTGAATGGAAGAAGCAATAAAAAAACAGGTACAAATAATCATATAATGAACCCATTACTTGAACAGGCAGATAGAAAAAATGGAATTTGTTAGGATCACATGCAGAGGATATGTACTCAAGCTCAATCAGGTAGCAACATGTTTTTTACAGGGGCAACTCCACAAGGAAAAAAGGTAGTTCACGACTAACTGTACACTTAATTCCACACTGAAATGCTGAAACAGCAAACAGATAATACCTAGATACTGGTTTGCCTCATCAAAATCCAAAGGCCTGTCCCGTTGAAGACTCTGATACGTGAATGAATTCTTGTATAGATTGTGGCAATCAGGCACAGTCTGTCAAGCAAATAATAAGCATAGTAATTAATCGTCAATTATCATACTGAAGCAAGCTCTAAACAGTCAAGGAAAACATCTGATTTTAACAGTGAGGCAGGAATATACAAGAAGTTGGCTATCAGGTACGTGAGCCTAGAGATTCACAAGATAGTAACCATATTGAGAAACTAGCCAGAAAGAATAATTGATGTGAACATGCTGCACAGCATCAACATGATAGCAACACAACTATTCCCTCTGTCCCAAATTCGGCCGTTTTGCTTTTCTAGTTACATAGTTTTGCTCTGCACCCTGATATATGCTATGTCCAGATACATATGTATCTAGAAAAGCCAAAACAACCTATAATTTGAAACAGAGGGAGTATATCACTGGACCAAACAGCATCCATTTATCTACTATGAAGATTATACGTCAAATTCAACTAGCAGTTGTAACATGGTTAACATTTATGGAACATAATGAATCATCCTTACCACTGTATAACAAAAATTTATTAGCAACATTCCATGACCATCTTGTCATTCCATATATCTCAACACGCATACTTATCTCAGTTAGACTATCAAGCCACTTCCATATCAGGTTCTGTTAATTTCAGATACCATAGGAACACTTGTCAGTTAAGAAGCTAAATATGAAAAATCATCACCACAGGCTAGGCCTCATTCCTTAAATATTCGCTAACTATCAATTATCACAAGTGAATTGATTTTCTTCTATCCTATTCAACCAAGCTCCACATCATTCAATTGTCAAATAACCCTGTTTGAGTTCTGCATCCAGTTCAAGTAAACCCCTCGTATTAATTGCCTTCCCATGTTCTGCTTGTTATTTCTTTACTTGAACGGTTGAACCCACTTTCAAAATAAACGCATTCCCGTTCTGTTTGCCATAAACTAAACCTACAAATATAACCTTTGAAGCAACAACAGTAGAAATTAGTAGGCCGTTGTCTATCCTGTGGAAGATGACAAACCACAGATTGACCAAACTGTCCTCAATAGACCATGAAGATGGCCATAAAACGCCAAACCCTAGATAGCGCCAGCAGCCAAACAGTACCATCGCTCTCCAACTTCTTTAGGCCTTGTTTGGCTGCACCTAAATACACTCCAATCTCTACGGTTTTGAGGGGATTGAGGTGTATTTTGAACTAAAATACACTTCAATCCCCTCAAAACCGTAGGGATTGAAGTGTATTTACGTGCAGCCAAACAAGGCCTTAGTTGTATTTGGACGGGGAATCGATCTCCAACTTTGCAACGCGGAATTTAACAATCACAAACAAGGAATCGGATGTGCATCATCTACAGAAGAGGATTTGAATACGTACGTTTAGGATGTGCGAGATACAGAGCGTCTTGAGGACCTCGGAGCGTGAGGCGTTGTCGTAGCTACCGAGGAAGAGGAAGTCCTTCAGCACCTCTGTGGGGAAGGCGGACTCGTGCCTCGCCGGAGCGCCCTCCCCGTCCGACGGTTTCCAGCGGTGGCCGCACACTCCGCAGACCTCCCCCTCCTCGAACTTGTGGTAGTGCCCGCAGATCCCGCACGGGTTCTCCCGCTCCCGTTTCCTCATCGCCTTCCTTCCCCTCCCACGCCGCCGCCGCGGCGATGCTTGATCCTGGTGATCGGCAGGAGGCGGTGAGATCGTGCGGGTGCCTGGCTGGGAGCCTGGGATTCGGGTCGACAAGGTCGATTTGGGGTTTTGGGTTTGAGAGCTGATGACAAAGAAATCGGTGGGGACGGGGATGTAGATGGCCACGGTGGGACCGCCTTCATCAGCCGATCGGACGGACGGCTTTCACGCTTCACACGGGTTTGGGTCTGTCTCTGCGGTACAAATAGCGCTTGGACGTCCAGATGCTAGTCCCCGTCTGGACGGCTGCGCGCTCTGTTTCTGCCTCGCTCTTCCGCACTACGCCCGCCTCCACCTACTGCGCCCGCCTGTTACTACACGCATGCC
>JADLZL010003973.1:0-59401 GCA_015844335.1 Chrysopogon serrulatus
TTACAATTAAACTATGTAATTAGTTATTTTTTACTTACATTTAATGTTCTATGCATGTGGATAAAAATTGATATAATGGAGAGAGAGTGAAAAAACTTAAAATTTTTAAAGGTACAGTGAATAAAACCTAAGTATTCCACACTTAAGTCATGATGTGGATGGAATAGGTACTTTAGTCATCATGACTAAACTTTGCACATTACAAAGTTGCTGATAAGCAACATTCCATCATGACTAAAGTTGCACATTATACACACCCACCCTCTCGTCTTTTTTTTTATAATGTGCAATAGGCACTTTAGAACTTTCAGCAGATAAACTAAAAACGTGTAGCCGTGTAGTCCTTCCTCGCTTAAAAAAAGAAACAAAAACACAAGTATATTAAATACTCATATTCATGATTTGTCGGTCACCTTATGTCAAATTGAATTCTCCTCTCGTCTTTTTTATAATGTGCAATAGGCACTTTAGAACTTTCAGCTAGATAAACTAAAAACGTGTAGCCCGTGTAGTCTTTCCTCGCTTAAAAAAAAGAAACAAAGCACAAGTACGTATATTAAATAATCATATTCATGATTTGTCGGTCACCTTATGCCAAAATTGAATTCTCCATGTTAGGCTATTCTCAGCGAGAAGTCACAAGTTCACATGGTGGGCATTGCCTGTGAGATGCACACACACACACACAAAAAAAAGAAAAGAAAAGAAAAAACGATATTGTGTTGGTGAGATTGACTGATTGTTACACCGAGCGGTGGGACTAGATGTTGAACAAGGAACGTTTGATACCCATCATGCATTGCTTGCGGAATTTTTTAAATACTATTATTTTAATAAATAATTATAAATTGAGATGTTACTAACTCCGTCCCAAATTAAAATTTGTTTTACTTTTTAGTCTAAATTTGAACACTTGTCTTATTAAAAAATATATAAAATTTCATATATTTTGTTGTGGCTTATTTTACATATAAAAGTTTTTCGAGAATGACTTAAATTTGACTATATTTATATAATTTTTTAAATAAAACGATCGGTCAAATTTGAGATTAAAAAAATTAAACGAACTATAATTTAAGATGGAGGAAGTACTTTTTTAAAAATTGAAATCAGTACCCTGTCGGCTATACGGACTAATCGGCTGCTCAAACCGCCGATAAACTACACCTACTAAACAGTAACATGTACTCAGAGCAAGGATAATAACCCAGTCCATTAACAGGCTGTATGATTTTGCCATATCACATGCAGCCAACTAATGTTATTTTTCATAATATGTTCAATTTATGTCATAAATGTTATTACTTTTCTATAAAGTTAGTCAAAGTTAAAAAAAATTTGACTAGCACGGTTTCTAGAAATCACTCCTTTCAAAGATGGAGGTAGCATCCGCCTAGAGACCTATCGGCCCCTGTAAAGCCGATTGTCTGTATCTTCGGCTCTCGAAAGCCCGATATGTTTATCGGACCGATAAGGCCCACAGACCTGTGGTCGATCCTTGAGCTGCTGAGAGCAACACTAATAAGCTAACCTTTACTTGGCTATATATATTTTTGCAGCCCACTTTTTAGCCAACTCATATAATAGTATAATAGTGAGCTTACTTACAGCTCACTTTTCTCTCTTATAAGTTTTTTTGGTTCTTGTGTCTGTTGACACTAAAATCAACAAAGGAGTCGCCAATGAATAGATCGCTTCACTTTCGTAGAAGCGCCACGACTAGTTTTCGAGAAAACCAAGTAAAGAGATAAATTCTTCGACACGGGCGAAGTCAAACCGGCTGCTTTTACGAGCAAGAACAGCAAAGGATGATATTCCGATGACGCCGGAATCCACGGCTTGTTTACGGAAAACTAGCAAAGCATAACTATAACCTAGATGCAAAAAGTAGAAGAAAATAGAAGAACATAATAGTAGATTGATTTTGTGTCGATTGTGTAGAGATTTCAATCGGCCATGTCCTCAGTATTTATACTAAGGCACGCTGGTCTGCGCACAACAAGAGGTCTCCAGAGTCCGAATATGGTGGAGCCATCTTATTCGGTTACCTTAATATAATATTGTAATCTATTAAATCCATCTACTAACTACAACACGTGACCATATAGAAGCAAGACAACGCTCATGTACAAATAATAATATTTGGCCACGGTGCTAATACCATATCCATGACTTGTTATATTGCCTTCATGCATGCATAAACTTTCCTTCCATAATGACTGATCTGGCCCTTCAACCATGCAAAGCTTTGCATGTTTGGCCTGACAAGATAAGTCGCCACGCTTCATGATCTGACACTGATGCACCCTTCACCTTCATAAATCCTGCGGCTTGAGTAGCTAATAGATTAATCAAGATACTTGTTAATGACCGATTTATCTTGTTCATAAGTTAACCTGGCCATTGGATATTTCAGGCTTCTATCGGCTAACAGACAATAAGGTATAAAGCCGAATTTAACAACAAAACCTACCTGGCCAAATTATAGCACAAACACATGCCCCCCTGTTTTCGGTACAATTGCATTTACTGAAAATACTAGACAAGTATCATAATTTCCACAGATTCGGTCGTAATAGTTTGATCAATATAGCACTTACACCTTTTGCTACACCGATGACCGAATATGTGTTATTTCCTCTGTAAATCAAAGCATCAATACTAACAGTTTTGCATACAGCCAAAAACAATAATTAGCCAAATTATCTTCAAACAAACCTACACTAACTACTCGGCCATATATTAACTTTGTATAAATATTATAAAGAGCTAGCAGCCGAGCGAACCTATAAAATTAAGAGCCGAATTAAAACTGCTCGGCATGTTGCATTTTATATGATGCCAAATAAAGCATTGAACAAATATCACTATGTCCCCATAAATATGTACATCCGAAATAAATACAAGTATGAATAAAACTAAGTTTGATCCATAAATATTTCGGCCCTCAAATTAATAGCAAGTGTCATGAATAAAGAAGATAATTTGGCAACCCTGTATAGTACGAAGATTCATACCAAGGATCAAAATAAGGAGCTGAGGGATAACAAAATATACCGGCAGAGGGTAAATTCCATGACATGGGTGTAGGTGGAAAATATGGACGATGCAAGGAGCAATAACTTTGACGATTCGGTGCAAACCTCCGGCTTGGTAATTGTTTCTTAACTCTCCTCCTTCCCTTCACGTTCATTGCACCACTTGATTGAGTATCAATACTTTCTTTAGGAACCCATGCCAAATTTCTTTCTTTCAACTCTTGTGCACTAAGCTTTTTCAACCTTGGCTTGTGTGAATATGAAAGCCGGAGTGGACGCCATCTCGGCTGCAGTTTTCTATCAAGCACCAAGGACAATTTCGGGACAATCTTTTCTGCGCCTAAATCATTAGTTGACTTGGCCATGATTATTGGTTTTGATTGCCTATCATCAGCCCAGAAGGCAGCACGCTGGAATGGTGCTGTAGCTGCAAAGTTCACACTGTGTGTTGCAGCATGGCTGCAGCTGTTTGATTCCACACTGCCATTGTCCTTGTTCTCAGCTGAAATACACTGTTTAAACTCTATTGCCTCTGCATTCAGGCTCAGTACCTTACAATCACCAAGACCAGCACACGCCAGCTTCACTATAACGATGCTGCTTACTCCTGCATTATCAACAATGATGGCGTCAGCCACAGGTTGATCTTTCATTGTCCCAGGACTACACTTTCCAGTGGTTAACATTTTGGCCGAAGCCCCAACGCTTTCAGCCATGCCTTGCATGTCCTTTCTAGTATCCAGGCTGCACATCACTTCAGCCCCTTTTGTTTTGCATTGCAACAAATCGTCCCTGACTGTATATGATGATTCACCATTAACTATTTCATCATCTTTTGAATTTGCAGCCATCCTCCTATCCACTTTGACCTTATAAATTTGCTGAACTCCTTTATGCTTTCTACTTTGACCAGACCGATTTATTTGATTAAAACGGTCGTTATTAGAATTTTGACTAGACATGGATCCTCTTCGAACAGTCCAATTTGAAAAGTGAGGAAAATACTGCATAGGAGAATATGGTATCCACGTATTGTAACAACTCCAAGATGGATAAGAATAAGACATACCAGGATGATACCCCCATGGCATATGCCCATATGGTTGAAACGGCATCGACATATGAAAATTCTCATGTTGCCGATACAAACCATCAGAGCCTTGTCTCGAATGTGATCTTGGTTGCTTGAAGTTATTTGACCAACTAGCACCTTTTGCATCCGCCTCTTTTTTTATACTTAGCCAGAAGCTCTTTGAAAGTAAGCTTCAGCTTTTTAAACATCTTTGGTTTAACTTCAATATGCCCCCCAGTGCTTGATGCAATCTTAGTGCTTTCCTCAAAAAACTTTGGGTGCTGATCAGTAGTAGCTGAGTGTTTATAATTTGCGGCAACTGAATTTCCTTTCTTTATAAACATATCCGAACTGTATAGTTCGGTCGCAGATGATGTTTTGGCAACGATTAAACAAAAATCTGAACTATCATTGTGTTCGGCTGTAACTGCTATTTTTGAAGCACTAATGCTCATACCTGAAATATCACAGCTATGCGGAACAGAGGCATGCATAGGCGAATCTATACTTGAATCCGAACTAGACAACACTTGTTCGGCTATAGTTTTTGCACAACTATTTATGGAATCCTCTTTATCTATCTGTACATTAACCGAAGCTTCCTTGCCCTCGGCTGTTCTAATTTGCTGTGCAGGGCTACTACTGATATTAATGTAAGGATTAACTCTAGTGTCTAATCGACTCAATGACGATGCAGCAGCAGCAGCAGCTACTTCTTCTCCCAAGACTGAATCAGATTTTCTATTTTTGCTAGTCAACGTCTCATAATTAATTACAAGATTATTAGAACAATCTTGAGATGTTGGGAATTTCAATCGACCTTTATTAATGGCCGATTGTATTGTTCGACGAAACACATTGCAAGTGTTAGTATCATGATCAAACGAATTATGCCACTTGCAATACATTCGTTTTTCTAAATTTTTAACAGATAGAATGACTTGGTGATCAATTATTCTAATATACTGATTTTCTAACAAAATATCAAATATATGATCACATAAAGTTGTATCAAAAGTGTACTTTAATTTCTTTAGCCGATTCTTTTGTGGGGACGGCTTTAAGGCTAAGCAAACGAATGGTTCAGATTTAATATCAACCCATTCGGCTACACGTGCACTTGTATTTATAATATTGTCCGACAAATTAGAATGACATTCTATTTTCTCATTATCGGCCTCTTTAATGATTTTCAACCTCGGCTTTGTATCTTTCAAACGAAAATAATTATAGCATATATACCTCATCTGAGACCGAGTAAAAACCAAATGTAAAACAAGTAAAGCTACCCATATAAATTTTAAATTTGGAGGAAACAATGGGCAATGATTTAACTCTAATAAATTGCTACTATCAGCCTCTCTAGGTTGCTCAATATATTGACCGATATGTTTTAAAATATTGCTAGCAAGTAAACTACCGTTCTCAATCATTCTCTTATAATTATTTAGAATAGAGTCACTAATATAAGCATGACTTTTAAATCTAAGATCAGATTGAAAAGCAGGCAAATTACTTGTAGATAGTACCTTTTGAGATGAGTTGGAGAAGCACGACGATTGCTCTATTTGAATAACATCTCTCCTTGCTTTTTGATGACTCTCTAGCACTATTTCCCTGACTTTAGGA
The DNA here is from genome assembly GCA_015844335.1 of Chrysopogon serrulatus. NCBI lineage: Eukaryota > Viridiplantae > Streptophyta > Magnoliopsida > Poales > Poaceae > Chrysopogon > Chrysopogon serrulatus. The sequence goes on from JADLZL010003973.1 coordinate 5,740, forward strand.
CCTCGCGCTCCATCACCACCTTGATGCATCTTGTCAACCGAATTTTGTTCGGCTTTATCTTGTGGTTCAAGAAAATCATCCTTTGGGGCACGGAACTCAGATGGCAAAGCGAAAGGTCCATTGATTCCTGAGAAATCAAGCATAGCTACCTCGTTGCGCTTGAAACATTTTTGTAAAGTTAAGCTTGGCCTTTTAGACGTAATCGTTTTAGAACAAGTATGATTTCGTTTGGCTTCGGTAACAACCGAATTATTTCCCACATCTGCTGCTATTGTCTTGCCTTGGCTATTTTCATAAATTGGCAAAGCTTCTTTGTCTTTTTCACTATTAGCCGACAATTTAATAACGGTCGGCCTTAGTTCTTGAAAATCAGGTTTTCTTCCCATACTTACAAGGCAAGCATTCAAATTCTTTCTAACATCCTCCCGTACTTGATCTATAAAAGTTTCTATGGTAGATCTTAGCTTTTCATCAAGTTGCCCCGTACTGCTTTTAGGCTCTAAATGTTGCTCTGCCATAGTCTGACTAGATGTGGAATCAATTTGTGATACCCCATTGTCATTAAGATGAGTTTCTGAGAGCAAACCATTGGGAATTTTGGCAATTTGGGGTAGTGTAGGATACACCCTATGTGCTATAGTATTATGTGGAGGTGTACTTATTCTTGATGAAAATTCATTGACCCGGCCATGTTCTACAAATGTAGCCGAATCATGCACACTTGATATTTCACATGAGGATGAAAATTCAAATGGTAGCTCCTCCAAGTAGGCTATTAGCATTTGATGTAGCAAATGGTGGTTCAAAACAATTGACCGAAACCCCATTATTTTGGTCATACACACTTTCCATCGGCATGACTTGTTGAGTAACTAGATGTGATGAAAACATTGCCGACGGACTAGGACATACTTCTTGTTTGTGCATCACTAAAATTGTTAGAACATGAATGATTAAAATAATTGGCCGAACCTGCCCCACTAATTCGTCCGTATTGGTTCATCATTGGCATACTAGTTTCTGGTAAGCTATATTGATAATTTGCCGATGAACTAAAATGTGAAACATTGTAACACCCCGGTGTTACGTTAACCAAAACCTGCCATGTCATCATCATCATTGCATAAGCATTCATCATTAGAAAACCCTAATTCAAACAATTAAAATGAGTTTACGATTCTAGGGTGTTACTTGAGTTCTTTTTTATCACATGTGTATGCGTTTATAATTTAAACTTCACTCACATGTTTACTTTTATCAATAAAAGCAATCAATTAAAATCAACCCCGGTGTTTGCAAGTGTTTGCCTAACCCCGACTCACACAACAAACAAGTTTTCTAAAGCAAATGGTGCAAAAGAAAGAATCAAATTTGAAATTGGAATTCAAATTCCAAACCCTAGCTCAAGTGGCTAAGTGTTGGAAATGGGAATTTCACTTTCAATTTTGGTGAGCTAACCATAATTAATTTAATAAATAAAATTGCTAACCATTGGCACCATTTCAAAGTATGAAGTTTGTACTTTAAAAGAGTGCCATTGGTTGAGTTTGAAAAGTTCCACAACATCATTAATTAATTGCCCAAAGATTCAATTTGAAAAACCTTTCAAAAAGGGAGAGTTTCAAAGTGTTTTTGCCCCCTTTACCATTTCACCTCAAAATATTCAAAATTTGGGAAAACTCCAAAAATACAGTTTGTGCATCTCTTTGATCTCTACAACTTTGGTATATAAAGTTTCTCAAGTTTTTGAATAAAATTTGAAGTAATTTCAAAAGTTGTTTGAATTAGAAATTGCCCCCTTTTGAGTTTTAAACTCTAATTCAAAAATTATTTGGTTTCATGAAAAACTTCCTAAATGAAAGTTGTAGATCTTGAGAAAGGGAACAACTTTTATTTTTGGGAGATTTTCATCTTTTATTCAAAATTTGAAAGTAATTTTGAAATCCCAAAAGATAGGGTTTTGTCCCCTTTTCAAATTTCAATTTCAAATTCAAAAACTAATTTGATTCTGACTAGACTCTTTTAATCAAAGTTGTAGAGCATGAAGAGTTGCACAATTGATATTTTGGGAGGTTTTTGTGTACAGTACAATTTTTGAAAATAATTTTGAAAATGGAAAAATGAGGTGGCAATCGCTACGGTGAGACAGGGGGGCACCTCTCGCCGGGCGCCCATGCCGACCGGCCGGCCGATGGCCGCCGTGGCTGCTCTCGCGTCTTCCCGTGTGTTTTGCTGGCGCCAACCAGCTAGCAAGCGTCGTGAAGGTGCCGGTCGCCTCCCTGATCTTCTTCCTTGCTCTATAAATACCCTAGGCCGCCGGCGTCGTCACTTTTTCTTCTTCCTCCACCGCCGCCGTTCATCGCCGCCGCTCTGCAATTCTCGCTCCACGCACCATCACCGTCCAATTGCGTTTGCACACAGCTCCGTTAGCTTCCCGCGCACACACCGAGCCCTTTCTTGCTTGCTTGCGCCGTCGGAGTCGCGCGCGCGACGTCTTCTTCGCTGCCGGCCATCCGCCGCCGCCGTAAGTCTCTGCCGCGGTTCGCGCTTCACAGAGCATCGCAAGCTCCACCGATTGATCCATTAGCTCCGACTTGCTCCACTGATTGCTATCGGCTTCGTGGTTTCCGCAGCTGAGCACCAGAGCCGTCGGGACACCGCCTCGTCGTCGCGTTCGCATCGCCGCCGCCGCTGCTAACGCCAACGACCCTACTCCAGCTATCTCTAAGGCCGCCTCTGTCTTGTTTTAGAATCCCGGTGAGCTCCTGAGCATAATTAGGTTGTTGGTTGCGTCTAGTAAGCCATGGTTGGGTCGGAACAAGGTCGCTCCGACGAGCTCCGCCATGCCCCCGGTGTCGTGATCGCCGCTGTGCTTGTGTGGTGTTGCTCCGAGTCGCGTTCGTGCTGTGCTGAGTTCGGGTGAAGTCGTTAGTCACGTTGGCACGCTCGGTTTTAATGGAGAAGCTCCGGTGAGCTTGTTCACCGGGAGCCGTGCGCCGGTGAGCCGCCGAGATCACCGCCACGGGTGCTCTGGTGGTTGACAAGGGTGGTGTAGTAGCTCGTTGGGTGCGGCGTGAAGCGTAGAGTTCGCGGGTGTGATTAGTTTCGCCGGAGAAGGTGTCACCGGCGAAAGCCGTCGGCCGCCGCGCCGTTGTGCCCGTCGGCCGGAGAGAAAGGAGGGGGAAGAGAGAGCTGACACGCGGGGGGTCGGCGTGTCGGCCGAGTGAGAGAGAGAGAGGGAGAGCGAGCGCGGGGCGCGCCTCGCGGCGGGCCGTGGCGTCTTGCGCGTGAAGCCGGGCCGAGCTGGGCCGCCAAAGTAAGCCCAGTGGGGAGAGGAAAACGTTTTTTTTTTTTTTTCCAATTAATTTCCAATTAGCAAGTTAATTAGTGGCTTTCAACAACTGTAAAAATGGTTAATAAATTAGTAATCACTCTAATCACCATTAGGGTTGCTTGATTTTGGGATTGTGTGATGACCCTAGGTCATTAACCCTAATGACTTTCGGCATTTCATGTTGATTGCGTATCGCTAGTCCGTCGTCGTCGACGCTAGTTATACCTTCTTAGTGCGAGGTTGTCGTGAAGGAAAGTTGTACTCAAGATCGATTAACAATCGTTGCATCATTATCACATGCCCTTTTATTTCTTTGCATTGTAATCATGCATTTCAATCGTGTAGTTGTGTCGTCCGAGGAGGGAGTTGATCCAACTCCTATCTCTGAAGAAGGTGTTCAGTGCGAGGAGGTTGGTCCAGATCCCGGCAGTTGAAAGCTCTAGTTTGGTTTTGGTAATTGATGAAACCTATGTGTACTAATCTTTATCATGAGTGATTTGTAAGATAGATTGGTACACACCAAGTGATGAAGCTAGATGATAGATGGTGATGATCAAGTGCTCCACATTTAGAAAAGAAGAGAAAACAAAATATGCTCAAGGCAAAGGTATATTTAATAGGAGCTATTTTGTTTTACCGGTCAAGACGCAATAGAGTGCGTGATCGGATTTAGGATAGATAACCGTACTATAAAGAGGGGAAATCTTTAATTGCAATGGTTATCTAGTGCCACTAAGTGTGAATCTCTTTTGCATATGCATTGCGCTTAGTGACGTGGTGAGTTTATTGGCACTCAAAAATATCCTTTCGGTAAAAGGTCTCAAAAGATAGAATGGTCTTCACCATTGCGTTCCTCTCGTCAAGATGGTTAAAAATCATATATGGAGCGCCTTATTTGGACACCGGATGAAGGAGTTATGGCCTCGGGAAGATGCCCCGAAGTTCGTCGGAAGTTCGGTCCGGGGGACCGGAAGTTCCGGTAGGGCTGTTTTCAAAGTGCGCCCGTGGCTCCATTTGGTTCGGTTGTTGACCGGAAGTTTCGGTATGGCCAGGAAGTTCCGCCCTACTTGACCGGAAGTTCCGGTAGGGCCGTTTTCAAAGTGCGCCCGTGGCTCCGTTTGGTTCGGGTGTTGACCAGGAAGTTCGGTTTGACCGGAAGTTCCGCCTGCTGACCGGAAGTTCCGGTCAACCCAGAACGGCTAGTTTCCCAGCGTAACGGCTAGATCTGAGTGGTCCGGAACTTCCGGTGGTGACCACCGGAACTTCCGGTGAGCGTTCCGAACCTGAGTATTTCATCCCCCCCTCTCCCAACAGTGGACAAAGAAACACCACTCAAAATCAAAAAAAAGGGAGAAAGAACAAGAAGAAGAACAAGCTCTCTCCTCTCTCCCAACTCTCTCACTCCCTAGCATTGGTGCTTCATTCTAAGTGAGAGATCAAGCTCTAGTGTGAGATTTGAGAGCTTCAAGAGCATCCTCTCCCTCTCCTCTCCTTCTCCTAGCTCGTGGCTACTTTGAGAGAGGATTGAGGGAAACCCTAGTGCGTGCTTTTGAGCTTGCATTCTTGGTGGCACTAGGTAATTGTTGTGATTGTGGATTTCTTATTACTCTTGGTGATTGCCGTCACCTAGACGGTTGGTGCTTGGTTGATTGGTGAGGGGATTTGGTGATTGTGTCCGCCCCCAATCAAGGATTTGTAAGGGGTTCTTGTGCCTTCCCCGTGGAGATTACAAAAGGCAACTTTAGTGGATTGCGCGTGTCATCGAGCTACCTCACTTGTGGGTAGGTTCTTGCGGTGCCCGTGGTGGGCGAGGTTCGTGCAACACCTCTTAGCCGCCGAACCACCAAGTGTTGGTCGACACATAACGGGGAGTAGCTTGCCGGCAAGCAAGTGAACCTCGGAAGAAAAATTATTGTGTCATCTTGTCTCCCGGTGATTGATTGGATTTCATTGATATATATATAGTGTGATTCCACTTTTAGTGATTGGCTTATCATCTCTACAACCGGCGGTATAAAAATCATCTCTCTACATTGTATTTATTCATTCTTACTTGTGTAGTAGTAGTTGTAGCTAGTTGAGTAGAAGTAGCTCTTGTAGTTAATTTTTAGCTAAGCTTCTTGCTCACTAGTGGTAAGGTAGTGACATAGCCATTGTGTGACATAGTGATCATAATTTACTAGAATTGATATTAGGTGGCTTGCCTAACAATTAGAGCTAGAGCAAACCGCATTTCGCCATTTGTTTTACTAACAAATTTGCTCTAGTGCTTTTGTAGTTTTTAAATTAGGCTATTCACCCCCCCTCTAGCCATTTAGGACCTTTCAAGTGGTATCAGAGCCGTGGTCACCGTTTTAATCAAGGCTTAACATCCTTCGGTGTAAAATATGGCTCAAGTTGTGTTCAACCATGTTGGGGGCAAACCACCGTTCTTTGATGGCTCATCTTTTGACTATTGGAAGAGAAAGATGAAGATGTACCTTGGTTCAATCAATGACAAGGTGTGGGATGTAACCGAGAAAGAATTTGTCATTCTTGATCCCGCCGATCCAACTCCAAGAGAAGCCGAGTTGAAGCAATGCAACACAATGGCTCTCAACACCATTTACAATGCCATTGATCCAAAAGTGTTTGAGCAAATCAAAGATCTTGACTATGCATTTGAAGTGTGGAAGAGATTGGAGGAGACCTATGAGGGCACTTCAACGGTAAAGAGTGCTAAGTTGTACATGCTCAAGGACAAGCTCACAAATTTCAAGATGAAGGATGATGAATCAATTCCGGAGATGTTCTATAGATTGCAAGTCATCATCAATGATCTCAAGGGTTTAGGTGAAAAAGTTAGCAATGAAGACTTCTCTCATCGATTCTTGAGTTGCTTGCCAAAGAGGTTCAAGACATTGAGAACCATCATCTTTAGAGAAGGAATGAAGGAAAAGACACCAAATGAAATCCTTGGTGAAGTAATAACTGAGGACCAATACAATGATGAGGACAAGGAAGAAGATGCAAAGGAGGAAGACAAGAAAAAGAAGAGTGTTGCTTTCAAGGCCGAAGCATCATCATCCAAGAACAAAGGAAAGGTAAAGAAGCAAGATTCAAGTGATGGAGAGTGCTCCAACAATGATAGTGATGATGAGGCACTTGCTCTTTTTGTGCGAAAGTTTGGCAAAATGATGAAGAAAAAGGGCTATGGTTCAAGAAAGAGAAGAGATCACTTCAAGAACAAGAATCATGTGAGGCTTTGCTATAAGTGCAAGAGTGCGGATCATGTTGTAGCGGATTGTCCCTACAATAGTGATAATGAAGATGACAAGAAAAAAGAGCAAGAAAAGAAAAAAGAGAAGAAAGAGAGCAAGATGACCTTCAAGAAAAAAAAGAAGAAGGGTGGCTCTTATGTTGTCACATGGGATAGTGATGCCTCCACCGATGATGATGATTCTAGTGATGATGAGAAGACATCCAAGAAGAAGGCTTATGCATCTATTGCTATCAACAACAAGCCTTCACTATTTGACACTCCATCATGCTTCATGGCTAAGGGCCCTAAGGTAAAAATAAATGAGAGTGATGATGATAGTGAAAATGATAGTGATAGTGATAATGAAATTGAACCATCTATAGAACAACTTATGGACATGCTAGAGCAAGCCGATTCACTACTTAGTTCTAAATCCAAGAAGTGTAAGGAATTGCTCAAGAAGGTGAAAGCTCTTGAACAATCCCTTAGTGAGCTAAGTGCTTCTCATGAGAGTCTAAAGGAAGACCATGAGGACCTTACCAAGGCTCATACAAAGCTTGAAAAAGCTCACTCCTTGCTTCTAGAACAAAGTAAGGAAAAGGTTGTTGCAACTTGTGATATTGGCTCAACTTGTGATATACTTGATGAATCTTTCTATCAACCCATTATTGTGCAACCAACTAACCCTTCTTGCAGCTCTTCATCCACCACCACCAACTCTACCTCCACTACTAGTGATGGTTTCACTTGTGATGCCTCACTAATGGTTGAGAATGAGACTCTCAAAAGAGAGGTAGATGAGCTCACTCATGCCTTAGGCAAGACCTATGGTGGTGAGGCCCGCTTGCTAAAGTGCTTGGGTAGCCAAAGATTTTCTCTCAATAAAGAGGGATTGGGCTATACCCCCAAGAAAGGCAAAGGCGGCCTTTGCAACTCACAAGCCTAGCTTTGTAAAGAGCAATGGTCGGTTTTGTAATAGATGCAAGCAAGTTGGGCACCTAGAGCATAATTGCAACAAAATGAACAAGAACAAGAAAAATGCTAATGTATCTTCCATATGCTTTGATTCTTGTTATTTACTTACCAATGGTGAGAAGGGTGTGTATGCTAAGTTTATTGGTACACCAATTGTGGGTCCAAAGAAGAAGACTATTTGGGTACCAAAGAGCTTAGTCACTAACCTACAAGGACCCAAGCAAGTATGGGTACCTAAGAAACATTGATTTGTCTTGTAGGTAAATTATAAAGCCGGAGGAAGGCATTGGGTTCTTGATAGTGGATGCACTCAACATATGACCGGTGATTTAAGAATGTTCAATTCTATTGATTAAAGTGACAATGATATTGATAGTATTACTTTTGGTGATAATGGCAAAGGCAAAGTTAAGGGGCTTGGTAAGATTGCTATATCCAATGATATGAGCATATCAAATGTGTTGCTAGTAGAGAGCTTGAACTTCAATTTGCTATCGGTTGCTCAATTATGTGATCTTGGCTTCAAGTGCATATTTGGTGTGGATGATGTAGAGATCATAAGTGTAGATGGCTCTAACTTAATTTTTAAAGGCTTTAGATATGAGAACCTCTACCTTGTTGATTTCAATGCTAGTGAAACTCAATTGTCAACTTGTTTGATCACTAAATCTAGCATGGGTTGGTTATGGCATAGAAGGCTTGGTCATGTTGGAATGAAACAATTGAACAAACTAGTGAAGCATGATCTAGTTAGAGGCTTGAAAGATGTTGAATTTGAGAAGGATAAACTATGTAGTGCTTGTCAAGCCGGTAAACAAGTTGAAAACACTCATCCTAAGAAGAGCACAATGAGCACTTGCAAAGCATTTGAGTTATTACACATGGATTTATTTGGGCCAACAACATATACTAGTATTGGTGGAAATAAATATGGCTTTGTTATAGTGGATGATTTCACAAGATATACATGGGTCTTCTTTCTAGTTGATAAGAGTGATGTGTTTGCAACTTTCAAATCATTTGTCAAGAGGATACACAATGAGTTTGAAACAACCATCAAAAAGGTAAGAAGTGATAATGGAAGTGAATTTAGAAATACTAGAGTTGATGAGCTTTGTGATGATCTTGGAATCAAACATCAATTCTCGGCCAAGTACACTCCACAATCAAATGGCCTTGTTGAGAGAAAAATAGAACACTTATTGATATGGCAAGGTCTATGCTTAGTGAATACAATGTGAGTCAATCTTTTTTGGGCCGAAGCTATCAATACGATATGCTATTACATCAACCGATTGTATTGTCATCCTATGTTAAAGAAGACACCATATGAGCTACTGAATGGAAGAAAACCCAACATTGCATATTTTAGAGTGTTTGGTTGTAAATGCTATATATTGAAGAAAGGCACTAGATTGGGAAAGTTTGATAAGAAATGTGATGAAGGGTTCTTACTTGGTTATTCAACTACAAGCAAAGCATATAGAGTTTGGAACTTGACTAGTGGTACTCTTGAAGAAGTTCATGATGTTGAATTTGATAAAACCAATGGCTCTCAAGATGAAGAAGAAAATCTAGATGATGTGAGAGGATCTCAATTAGTTGATGCAATGAAGAATATGGACATTGGTGACATTCGGCCTAGAGAAGTTATTGATGATCAAGATAACAAAGATCAAGTGCAATCCACTCCTATTGTGCAAGCTAGTAGCTCTCAAGTACAAAATCAGCATGTGTCTAATTCATCTCATGAGAACAAATCAAATGATCAACCTAGTACAAGCCATCAAGTCCAAGTGCTCCAACCATCCAATATTGCAAGAGACCATCCCTTAGATCAAATCATTGGAGGCATTCAAAGTGGTGTGCAAACAAGATCAAGATTGGCATCTTTTTGTGAGCATTATTCATTTGTATCATCATTTGAACCAACCAAGATTGAAGAAGCTTTGATGGATGTTGATTGGGTTAATACTATGCATGAAGAACTAAACAACTTCACCCGCAACCAAGTATGGGAACTTGTTGAAAGGCCAAAGAACTATAATGTGATTGGTACAAAATGGGTCTTTAGAAACAAGCAAGATCAAGATGGCATAGTGGTAAGAAACAAAGCAAGACTAGTGGCTCAAGGTTACACTCAAGTAGAGGGTCTTGACTTTGGAGAAACATATGCACCGGTTGCAAGACTAGAAGCAATTAGAATCTTATTAGCTTATGCTTGTGCCCACAACATCAAGTTATATCAAATGGATGTAAAGAGTGCATTTCTTAATGGCTACATCAATGAATTAGTTTATGTTGAGCAACCACCCGGTTTTGAAGATGATAAGAAGCCCAACCATGTTTACAAGCTCAAGAAGGCTTTGTATGGTTTTGAAACAAGCACCTAGAGCATGGTATGAGAGGCTAAGGGATTTTCTACTCTCTAAAGGGTTTAAAATGAGAAAGGTTGATACTACTCTCTTCACCAAAAAGATAGGCAAAGATCTATTTGTGTTGCAAATCTATGTTGATGATATTATTTTTGGCTCAACTAATCAAGACTTTTGTGAAGAGTTTGGAAAGATGATGGCTGATGAATTTGAGATGTCCATGATTGGTGAACTTAGTTACTTCCTTGGTCTTCAAATCAAACAATTGAAGAATGGCACATTTGTTAGTCAAGGCAAGTATATAAGAGACATGATAAAGAAGTTTGGGTTACAAGATACAAAGTCTATTAGCACTCCTATGGGAACAAATGGTCATTTGGATAGTGATGCTAGTGGCAACATTGTGGATCAAAAATTATATTGGTCTATGATTGGAAGCTTACTCTATGTGACCGCTTCAAGGCCAGATGTCATGTTTAGTGTATGCATGTGTGCAAGATTTCAAGCCTCACCTAGAGAGAGTCATCTCAAGGCAACTAAGATAATATTGAGGTACTTGAAGCATACACAAGATGTTGGACTTTGGTATCCTAAGGGGTCAAACTTTCAATTGATTGGTTACTCGACTCGACTATGCGGGATGCAAGGTTGATAGGAAGAGCACTAGTGGCACATGTCAACTATTGGGAAGATCACTTGTGTCATGGTCATCAAAGAAGCAAAACAGTGTTGCACTTTCAACCTGCTGAAGCTGAATACATTAGTCTTGGTAATTGTTGTGCTCAATTGCTATGGATGAAATCAACATTGAGTGACTTTGGCATCAATTTCAAGCAAGTGCCATTGCTATGTGATAATGAGAGTGCTATCAAATTGACAAACAATCCCGGTTCAACATTCAAGAACAAAGCACATCGACATTAGGCACCATTTCATAAGGGATCATCAACAAAAGGGTGATATTTGTATTGAGAGTGTTGGTACCGATGATCAACTTGCCGATATATTCACCAAGCCACTTGATAAGAAGAGGTTTTGCAAGCTAAGAAATGAATTGAACATCCTTGATTTTTCAAACATGAGTTGAATGCATCCCTATTTATATGACATGCCTCTCCTTCGACAAAGCAAAGGTAAAATTGTATGACATACCATTCATGCTTTGCTAAGGACATGTTTAGTGCATATAGACATGACAAGTGGTTCTTTAGGAGCATTCATGAAAATCAAATAAATTTGATGTATGTATGGTACCACTATTGTTTCTATGCTTGGTATGATCTAGTGGTAGCATATGACATGTTTATGGGCTTGTAATCCTAGTGTTTAATCTAGAAAATGAGCTATAAGTATTTATCTCCACATAGGCAAGATAACCCTTGCATGAGGTGTGAAGAAGCTTGTCTTTGGTTCAAACCGAGATAAATATCTTAGGCAAGTGGTCTAGATTGAACCAAAATTGTAAAAATTGATCCTTGTTTCCCTCATCAAAAGAACTTGACTAACTTACTCACTTGACCATAATTTTTTTTAGTAAATAATGACAAAGGGGGAGAGAAAGTCACAAAGATAAAGGGGAGAAAAAGATTTGAGAAAGGAAGGGGATCAATTAAAATTTGAGCTCACAAGTAGGGGGAGCAAGCTCATGAACTTATTTGTTGCATTTGAATATGCATTTATCATATACTTGCTGCATTGCACAAGTTTTTAACATCATATCCATGCTTGTGTGGTGTTTGCTAGTAATAGAATTTGGATGATGAAATGAATTACTAGCATGCATAGGTGATAGCTAGATACTTTATTTTTCATAAGTGGTACTAGAACCTTGCTTATAATATTGATCTCATGAGGTATCTAGTGTTTGTGGTTTTACATGATCTATCAAGTGTCTATCAAGCGGTATCTAGCTACTCATGGTGCTAAGGATGGTGTAAATGGTGCACTCGATTGGTATCACGCTTCAAAGGTCCATCTCTTACACCTTAGCATCATTTTGGTAGTTACTACTCTCCCACAACTCAAATCCATACATATGTGAATAAATGTACCAAACTCATAAAGCACATATGTAGGGGGGAGCTAGTACTACCAAAATCGAATTTGTGATGATTGTCCAATTCTTATTCTTGATCAAAATGCTTGGACAAGCAACACAAGTTCAAATCTTAATTGAATATTTATCTTTGTGAAAGGTTGTCATCAATTACCAAAAAGGGGGAGATTGAAAGCTCTAGTTTGGTTTTGGTAATTGATGAAACCTATGTGTACTAATCTTTATCATGAGTGATTTGTAAGATAGATTGGTACACACCAAGTGATGAAGCTAGATGATAGATGGTGATGATCAAGTGCTCCACATTTTGAAAAGAAGAGAAAACAAAATATGCTCAAGGCAAAGGTATATTTAATAGGAGCTATTTTGTTTTACCGGTCAAGACGCAATAGAGTGCGTGATCGGATTTAGGATAGATAACCGTACTATAAAGAGGGGAAATCTTTAATTGCAATGGTTATCTAGTGCCACTAAGTGTGAATCTCTTTTTGCATATGCATTGCGCTTAGTGACGTGGTGAGTTTATTGGCACTCAAAAATATCCTTTCGGTAAAAGGTCTCAAAAGATAGAATGGTCTTCACCATTGCGTTCCTCTCGTCAAGATGGTCAAAAATCATATATGGAGCGCCTTATTTGGACACCGGATGAAGGAGTTATGGTCTGGGAAGATGCCCCGAAGTTACGTCGGAAGTTCGGTCCGGGGACGGAAGTTCCGGACAGGGCTGTTTTCAAAGTGCGCCCGTGGCTCCATTTGGTTCGGTTGTTGACCGGAAGTTCGGTATGACCGGAAGTTCCCGCCTCTTGACCGGAAGTTCCGGTAGGGCCGTTTTTCAAAGTGCGCTCGCGTGGCTCCGTTTGGTTCGGGTGTTGACCGGAAGTTCGGTTTGACCGGAAGTTCGGCCTGTTGACTTGGGAAGTTCCGGTCAACCCAGTAAGCGGCTAGTTTCCCAGCGTAACGGCTAGATACGAGTGGTCCGGAACTTCCGGTGGTGACCACCGGAACTTCCCGGTGAGCGTTCGAACGAGTATTTCATCCCCCTCTCCCAACAAAGTGGACAAAGAAACACCACTCAAAATAAAAAAAAAGGGAGAAAGAACAAGAAGAAGAACAAGCTCTCTCCTCTCTCCCAACTCTCTCACTCCCTAGCATTGGTGCTTCATTCTAAGTGAGAGATCGAGCTCTAGTGTGAGATTTGAGAGCTTCAAGAGCATCCTCTCCCTCTCTCCTCTCCTTCTCCTAGCTCGTGGCTACTTTGAGAGAGGATTGAGGGAAACCCTAGTGCGTGCTTTTGAGCTTGCATTCTTGGTGGCACTAGGTAATTGTTGTGATTGTGGATTTCTTATTACTCTTGGTGATTGCCGTCACCTAGACGGTTGGTGCTTGGTTGATTGGTGAGGGGATTTGGTGATTGTGTCCGCCCCCCAATCAAGGATTTGTAAGGGGTTCTTGTGCCTTCCCGTGGAGATTACAAAAGGCAACTTTAGTGGATTGCGCGTGTCATCGAGCTACCTCACTTGTGGGTAGGTTCTTTGCGGTGCCCGTGGTGGGCGAGGTTCGTGCAACACCTCTTAGCCGCCGAACCACCAAGTGTTGGTCGACACAACGGGGAGTAGCTTGCCGGCAAGCAAGTGAACCTCGGAAGAAAAATTATTGTGTCATCTTGTCTCCCGGTGATTGATTGGATTTCATTGATATATATATAGTGTGATTCCACTTTTAGTGATTGGCTTATCATCTCTACAACCGGCGGTATAAAAATCATCTCTCTACATTGTATTTATTCATTCTTACTTGTGTAGTAGTAGTTGTAGCTAGTTGAGTAGAAGTAGCTCTTGTAGTTAATTTTTTAGCTAAGCTTCTTGCTCACTAGTGGTAAGGTAGTGACATAGCCATTGTGTGACATAGTGATCATAATTTACTAGAATTGATATTAGGTGGCTTGCCTAACAATTAGAGCTAGAGCAAACCGCATTTCGCCATTTGTTTTACTAACAAATTTGCTCTAGTGCTTTTGTAGTTTTTAAATTAGGCTATTCACCCCCCTCTAGCCATTTAGGACCTTTCAGCAGTGCCATCCCCGAACCTCACTTCTTCGAGCCCCAAGGCAAGCCCCGGATGCATTCAAACCCGCCCTTGTATTTCGAAAGTTTTATGATTTTATGTTCCTGAGAGAATGCATTAGGTGTAGGAGTTGGGTGCTATCCTACTTTGATGTATTTACCGTACCTTGACATATTACCCTGTACACCTGTTTTGATTTTGAAATGCTTAGTTGCGCTTAGCCTTGCTACTAGTGTAGGTTTTGATAAATTGTTTTCGAAAGGTGATAACAATACTCCCCGAAGGGAATTTATTTAAAACCCGATGTTGCTTGTTGTTTATCCTTGTTCCGACGGGGTCAATGGTATACAACAAGAACATGATGATGAGTAACTCGAGACGTCGGTGGAGTGACTTGCATCAGGAGGGGCTATTGCCCTGATGTAGTGTCGTCCACTTGTGTCGGTTAAGGACCGTCCGTTGCCTTGGCCCTTGGATCATGAGGTTATTGGATAGTACTAGTCGCATGCTAATGGCGGTAAGCTCCACTTGGACTATTCGTTACTAGAACGGACAGTAGCGTGTACCCATCCTACGATGCGCACCGCCGAAGTGACCGAGCGGCCGTAGGGAGGTGGTGTCTTGTATACACCTGGATACGGTATGGAGAAATCTAAGCGTTGAGTTGATGTATGTAAGATGTTGGGTCCTGCATACATCGTGTGGCTAGGAAGCCCCAGCTGGGTATATAAAGCGATTCGAATCGTCGTTGCTCCACGATATGGGAGACTTGATCCTTGCACCAGCATCGTAGTAATGATGAAAGTTGTGAGTATGGAAAGTTTTGAATTCGACATATGTTTGACAAGTGATTGTTAAAGTAAGGATTGGCTTAGTCTCTTTTCGCAAAAGGGTGTCTTTTGATCTTGCTAAAGCCTCACCTTGATTCCCATTAGCCAGCATTCCTGAGTCTTCTCCCCAATTTTTGGTCGGGTAAGTCTTGCGGAGTACTTTTTGTACTCAGGGTTTGTTCAACCCCTGTTGCAGGTGAACCGCATGGGCAAGAGTGCTACGGCCCTTGTTGCATGACGGTTATCGAAGAAGTGATTGATGAGGAGTGAATTGAGTGGCCTCTGGGCAGGGCACTTTTGTTGAGTGAGTGTAATAAAGTTAAGTAATGATACTTCCATTTGGTTTGTAATTATAACACGGTTTGTATAAGTTTATAAAAGGTTTGTAAATTAAGTTATTGTAAGTCTTCCGCTACTCTGGTATTTGTATATGAAAACTGTTGTAATACTTGTGATGTCTCTGTAAGTATCGATCCTGGAGTGATCGTGGTTTATCGGGGATCCACCCGACGGAACATTTTAAGTTATGTGGTGTACAAGCATAGCCGACGGAGGTCTTAGGGACAATGTCAGGTGCTTGTGGGCCATATAATTTAGAAGGTTCTGCCACAGAGGGTATCAGAGCGGTACTTACAAAGATACTCACAGTGTTACCTTTCAAAAACTTCAAAATGTTTTGGATCCAAAAGTTAACTGGGTTTAGTCCAAATTGCTTCTGCTCCGTCTTAATTCTTTCTTATAGCCTTATTAGGTGCTATTTAAAAGAGGATCTTAGGCGGAGTATCATGTGTTTTTTTCTCTTTTGCCCTATATTACTAAACGTATGCTTATGTTAGTTTAAAAAGTTTTCGCTTGATCCGTAGGTCCGATCATGCATCATGTTTAATTCATATGTTTAACACTGAATCCCCGATAAAAAGTGGTTGGGCTAAGTAGAATCAATTCTATTCTTGCTAACTCTAAGGTTCTCGATCTTATAGAATCTATCTTTACTTTCTACAGGATGGCCCGTACCAAGCAGACTGCTCGAAAGATGACAGGTTCTAAGGGTGTGCCACGTCACCAGTTGGCACCTCGTCGCAATGATGCTGAGGCCGGGCCAAGCGAGCCAAAGCCCGAGAAGAAGACCAAGAAGCAGAAGATAGCTGAGTTGTCTGCTGAGCTAGCTATCGCCACCAAGGAGCGTGGGATAGCAATTGCCGAAAGGGATGAGGTGAAGTCCGAGCTAGAGGGTCGGTGAGGCAGGAGCGATCGGATCTTCGAGTCATCACCAAGCTCAAAGAAACCATCGCTCGTCTTCAGCATGAGCTGGACGGCGCGATGCATCAGAGGAATGATGGGTACGATTATATCGAGGAGCTGCAGGCTTAGATAGACGACCTCCAAGCTTACAATGCAGCACTCCATGAAGAAGTCCATCATCAGTATAATCTCCATGATCCTCTGTACCAGCAACAGGTGGCCGCGGACGACTTGGGTGCCGTGGAGTCACCGGAAGTGCACCCGGCTCCGACAGAGGAGTCCGAGGTCGACGAGTCCGTTGCGGGCAATGAGTCTGATGCGGACCATGGGTCTGACATCTGAGTGTCTTGAGAGAGAAATATGTGTAAAATAGTCAACCTGGGAATGTCCGGCCTACGAGCGGACTTGTAATATGAATAAGTGAACCCATGTGTGACTAGTTTGTACTGCTGTTTTAAAGTTCAATAAATCTGCTTGTGAATAAATATGATCTTGTTTATAACAAATGTCTGATCATCCTCATGCTGGTTCTTCGCAAGAGAGGGGTGAGGCCCCGCAGCCACCAGCAGCACCCCCATCCTTGGCTGACGCTGTGGCAGCTTTAGTCCATGCCACCACTGAGAATGCCCGTATGTTACGGGAAATAAGTCAGCAGAATCGGGATATACCCTATGAGAACCGTGGCTGTCGTGATCACAACGAGATCACATATGCGGACTTCACTGAGACTCGTCCGCCAGTGTTCACCAGGGCTGAGGAACCTTTAGAAGCTAATGATTGGCTTCGTATCATAGATCTAAAGTTTGACCTACTAGAGGGTTGTCCAGATTTGTTGAAACCCAAGTTTGCCGCCCAACGGTGAGAGGCCCTGCATGATTGCGTGGTGGGCAAATTTCCTTGCACGACCCCGGCCGACCAGCAAATTACAGGCTATGTTTAAAGATGCATTCCGTCAACATTTTATTCCAGACGGGGTAATGCAAGCTAAGCTGGAAGAGTTTCTAGCATTAAAGCAGGGTGGTCAAACCGTGGTGCAATATGTGAATGCATTCAGTCAACTATCCCAGTATGCACCCGAACATGTGGATACTGACGGCAAGAAGAAGAGGTGTTTTGTTAGGGGTTTGAGAAATGACATCGAAACTCATCTCACTGCAAACCCTAAAGACACTTTCTATGAGTCAGTGGATATTGCCATATCCTATGAGAGATCTTTGCAAAAACAGAAGAGTGAGGAGAGACGTGCCTTTCCTAGACCATCTGGCGGAATCCAAAAACGTCAGAGGGTTATCTTCCATCCCACTCAACATAACCGTCAACCATTCCAATATCCCCAGCACCAGCAAAGCCACCAACCCTATCGTTACCCACCCCAGCAGCAACAAGTCCAAAGGCAACAGACGTACGTTCGTCCTGCTGCCGCAACCTATCCCCAGCAGCCGAGCACCCAAGGTGTTCGAAACCCAACCCCACCCACTTCCCAAAATGCCCCCACCGGTTTCGGTCCGTGCTTTAATTGCAACCAAACCGGACATCTTTACCGAAACTGTCCATACCCCAAAAGAAATACCTCCAATTTTCAGCAAGGGTCTGGCAGCCAACAGCACCAGAGTCAGGGCAAGGGTGGTCCGCAGCGTGCCCCGAAGGTCAGTGTCGGGAGGAAGACTGGACGTGTATATCAAGTCCAGCCTGGAAACGCTCTGGAAGGAGAGCCAGTTTTAATGGGTATGTTCCCTGTTGCCGGTCACCCTGCAATTACATTATTTGATTCTGGTGCATCGCATACATTTATCAACCGCACATTTGTTACCAAGCATGAAATCCCCATAAAAGAAATTAAAGATGAGTTTTTGGTGCAATCACCGGGAGGGCGTATATGCACACGGGAAATGGTATATCAGATTCCTATCTCTTGGTGGGTATCTCTATCCCACGGATCTGATAGTACTGAAGGATCAAAATATAGATGTGATCCTCGGAATGAATTGGTTACGCCATTATGGCGCTGTGATAGATGCACTGAATAGAAGCGTTAAGCTGTTATTACCTGATAACCAATCCCCACTTTTTATCCAATTCCCGATTCCCAAGAGGGCAGTTCAGACAATTAATGCCACCTCAGTGCAAGAAATCAAGAATATCCCTGTGGTTTGTGAGTTCCCGGATGTGTTCCCCGAAGATTTGCCCTGGGTTACCACCGGAAAAAGAGACGTTGAGTTTGTGATTGAGTTAAAGCCGGGTACTTGCACCAAGTATCCCGAAGAGCTTATAGGATGCCCCCCAAAAGAGTTAGCCAAATTGAAAACTTCAGTTGACTGAATTGTTGGACAAAGGTTTTATCGGACCTAGTTCATCACCGTGGGGTTGTCCCGCTATCTTTGTGAAAAAGAAGGATCACACTCGAGAATGTGTGTGGACTATCGTCCACTCAATGAGGTGACCATCAAAAATAAATATCCTCTTCCTCGCATAGATCTTCTCTTTGACCAACTTGCGGGAGCCAAGGTGTTCTCCAAGATCGATCTTAGGTCTGGTTATCATCAAATCTGAATCAGGCCCGAAGATATTCCCAAAACTGCCTTCACCACCAGATATGGCTTATATGAATATCTTGTTATGTCATTTGGGCTTACAAATGCTCCAGCCCATTTCATGTATCTGATGAACTCGGTGTTTATGCCCGAGCTCAACCGCTTCATCGTGGTTTTCATCGACGACATTCTTATATACTCCAAAACCAATGAAGAACATGCGGAGCATCTCCGTACTGTTTTGTCCCATCTCCGAGAACATCAGCTTTATGCCAAATTTAGCAAGTGTGAGTTTTGGCTTGATAAAGTCAAATTTCTTGGTCATGTTCTATCTGCTGAGGGTGTTGCAGTTGACCCTAGCAAAGTCCAAGATATTCTCAACTGGAAGCCACCCATTAGTGTCCATCAAGTTCGTAGTTTTCTTGGAATGGCGGGATATTACCGTCGTTTCATTCCTGACTTTTCCAAAATAGCCAAACCAATTACCGAACTCCTAAAGAACCAAACTAAATTCCGGTGGTCATCTGAATGTGAGCAAGCATTTCATAAGTTGAAAGATCTTTTGACTACTGCTCCAATCCTAGCTCAGCCAGATATTGAAAAGCCATTCGATGTGTATTGTGATGCATCTGGCATCGGCATCGGATGTGTGTTGATGCAAGAAGGCAGGGTTATTGCTTATGCTTCAAGGCAGTTGAAGCGACATGAAGAGCATTATCCAACTCATGATCTTGAGTTAGCCGCAGTTGTGCATGCTCTGAAAATATGGAGGCACTATTTGTTGGGCAATAAATGTCATATTTATAGTGATCACAAAAGTTTAAAGTATATCTTTACCCAGTCTGAGCTGAATATGAGGCAAAGAAGATGGCTAGAATTAATCAAAGACTATGATCTTGAAGTGCACTATCATCCTGGTAAAGCCAACGTAGTTGCCGATGCTCTCAGTCGAAAGAGTCAATGCAATTGTCTTACTGTCACACCAGTGAATATGAGTTTGTGTCAAGAGTTAGAAAGATTGAATATTGATATGGTCCCTCAGGGTAGTCTGAATGATATCACAGTGCATTCTTCTATTCAAGAGAAAATTATTGCAGCTCAACGAGAAAGCAAAGGTCTCAAGCACATTAGAGAGAAAGTCAGATCAGGGCAAGCATCTTGCTTCCGCCTTGATGACAACAATGTATTATGGTTCAAAAATCGTCTAGTTGTTCCGAAGGTCCCTGAGCTCCGACAGTTGATTCTTGACGAAGCTCACTTAACAGATTCTCGATTCACCTAGGTAGCAATAAGATGTATCATGACCGAGGCGAGAGATTCGATGGACTAAAATGAAAATCGAGATAGCTCGATATGTTGCCTGATGTGATACCTGCCAAAAAGTCAAAGCGGTGCATTTGAAAGCCGCTGGAGAACTCCAGCCTTTACCCATTCCAGCTTGGAAGTGGGAAGATATTAGTATGGATTTTATCGTCGGTTTACCTAGAACTGCCAGAGGGTATGATTCTATATGGGTTATCGTTGATCGATTGACTAAGTCGGCCCATTTTATCCCAGTAAAGAATGTTCATCGAGCACCTCAATATGCTCAGTTATATATAGACCGAATAATGTGTCTGCACGGGATTCCAAAAAGTATAGTCACCGACAGGGGTACTCAATTTATGGCTCAATTTTGGCAGAGGTTTCATGAAACTATGGGTACCACTTTGTTACACAGCACTGCTTATCATCCGCAAACTGATGGTCAGACTGAAAGACTGAATCAGATTCTTGAAGATATGTTAAGGTCTTGTGTGTTGACATATTCCTCAGATTGGGAGCAATGTCTGTCCTTAGCTGAGTTTGCCTACAACAACAGTTATTAGGAGAGTATTAAAATGGCACCATTTGAAGCTTTGTATGGCCGCCGATGTCGTACTCCACTCAACTGGTCTGAGCCCGGCGAAAGATGGTTCTTCGGTGTTGATCTAGTTAAAGAAACTGAAGCTAAAGTAAAACAGATTCAAGAAAACTTAAGAATAGCTCGGTCCCGCGAGAAAAAGTTACGCTGATAAGCGACGAAGGCCATTGATGTTTGAAATTGGAGACTATGTATATTTGAAAGTGTCACCAAGTAAAGGTGTCGACCGTTTTTGGGGTAAAAAGGTAAACGGCACCCGATATATTGGTCCGTTTTTAGATTACTGAAAAGATGTGGGAAGGTAGCATATCGTTTGAATCTACCTGAGCAGTTGTCGCTTGTGCACAATGTGTTTCATGTTTCCCAACTGAAAAAGTGTTTGCAAATACCAGACAAAGTCACTGACATTGAAGGTCTCCGCATTGAACCTGATCTGAAGTGTGTTGAGTATCCAGTCAAAATTCTTGATCGAAAGGATCGGGTCACCCGCAGGCACATAAGAAGATTTTATAAAATTTAGTGGGATCAACACTCGAGGATGAAGCAACTTGGGAGTCTGAGGAATTCTTGAATGAACACTTCCCGGAGTTTCTTCCTTCCTTCTCCTAAGTCACGATTCGTTTCTAAAAATTGTGACTTTCCGAAAACATGAGACTTGTAATATGAACCTTTCTACCTCCCTTATGAAACCATGTAAGATGTGTTTGCTTGACATATTTCCTTTTCCATTACTTAGCCCTAAACTTTGAATCTCGGGACGAGATTCCTTTTGGGAATATAATGTAACACCCGGTGTTACGTTAACCAAAAACCTGCCATGTCATCATCATCATTGCATAAGCATTCATCATTAGAAAACCCTAATTCAAACAATTAAAATGAGTTTACGATTCTAGGGTGTTACTTGAGTTCTTTTTATCACATGTGTATGCGTTTATAATTTAAACTTCACTCACATGTTTACTTTTATCAATAAAAGCAATCAATTAAAATCAACCCTGGTGTTTGCAAGTGTTTGCCTAAACCTGACTCACACATCAAACAAGTTTTCTAAAGCAAATGGTGCAAAAGAAAGAATCAAATTTGAAATTGAAATTCAAATTCCAAACCCTAGCTCAAGTGGCTAAGTGTTGGAAATGGGAATTTCACTTTCAATTTTGGTGAGCTAACCATAATTAATTTAATAAATAAAATTGCTAACCATTGGCACCATTTCAAAGTATGAAGTTTGTACTTTAAAAGAGTGCCATTGGTTGAGTTTGAAAAGTGCCACAACATCATTAATTAATTGCCCAAAGATTCAATTTGAAAAACCTTTCAAAAAGGGAGAGTTTCAAAGTGTTTTTGCCCCCTTTACCATTTCACCTCAAAATATTCAAAATTTGGGAAAACTCTAAAAAATACAGTTTGTGCATCTCTTTGAGCTCTACAACTTTGGTATATAAAGTTTCTCAAGTTTTTGACTAAAATTTGAAGTAATTTCAAAAGTTGTTTGAATTAGAAATTGCCCCCTTTTGAGTTTTAAACTCTAATTCAAAAATTATTTGGTTTCATGAAAAACTTCCTAAATGAAAGTTGTAGATCCTGAGAAAGGGAACAACTTTTATTTTTGGAGATTTTCATCTTTTATTCAAAATTTGAAAGTAATTTTGAAATCCCAAAAGATAGGGTTTTGTCCCCTTTTCAAATTTGAATTTCAAATTCAAAAACTAATTTGATTCTGACTAGACTCTTTTTAATTAAAGTTGTAGAGCATGAAGAGTTGCACAATTGATATTTTAGGAGGTTTTTGTGTACAGTACAATTTTTGAAAATAATTTTGAAAATGGAAAAATGAGGTGGCAAGCGCTACGGTGAGACAGGGGGGGCACCTCGCCGGGCGTCCATGCCGACCGGCCGGCCGACGGCCGCCGTGGCTGCTCGCGTCTTCCGTTTTGCGCGGGCGCCAACCAGCTAGCAAGCGTCGTGAAGGTGCCGGTCGCCTCCACGATCTTCTTCCTTGCTCTATAAATACCCTAGGCCGCGGGCGTCGTCTTTTTCTTCTTCCTCCTCCACCGCCGTTCATCGCCGCCGCTCGCAATTCTCGCTCCACGCACTATCACCGTCCAATTGCGTTTGCACACAGCTCCGTTAGCTTCCGCGCGCACACACCGAGCCCTTTCTTTGCTTGCTTGCGCCGCCGGAGTCGCAGCGGCTGACGTCATCTTCTTATTTGCCGGCCATCCGCCGCCAGTAAGTTCTCTGCGGTTCGCTTCACGTAGCATCGCAAGCTCCACCGATTGATCCATTAGCTCCGACTTGCTCCACTGATTGCTATCGGCTTCGTGGTTTCCGCAGCTGAGCACCAGAGCCGTCGGGGCACCGCCTCGTCGTCGCGTTCGCATCGCCGCCGCCGCTGCTAACGCCAACGACCCTACCCAGCTATCTCCAAGCCCGCCTACGTCTTGTTTTTTAGAATCGGTGAGCTCCTGAGCATAATTAGGTTGTTGGTTGCGTCTAGTAAGCCATGGTTGGGTCGGAACAAGGTCGCTCCGACGAGCTCCGCCATGCCCCCGGTGTCGTGATCGCCGCTGTGCTTGTGTGGTGTTGCTCCGAGTCGCGTTCGTGCTGTGCTGAGTTCGGGTGAAGTCGTTAGTCACGTTGGCACGCTCGGTTTTAATGGAGAAGCTCCGGTGAGCTTGTTCACGGGCCGTCGGCGGCCGTGTGAGCCGCCGAGATCACCGCCACGGGCGCTCTGGTGGTTGACAAGGGTGGTGTAGTAGCTCGTTGGGTGCGGCGTGAAGCGTAGAGTTCGCGGGTGTGATTAGTTTCGCCGGAGAAGGTGTCACCGGCGAAAGCCGTCGGCCGCCGCGCCGTCGTGCCCGTCGGCCGGAGAGAAAGGAGGGGGAAGAGAGAGCTGACACGAGGGGTCAGCATGTCAGCGAGTGAGAGAGAGAGAGGGGAGCGCGGCGGCGCCCCCGTGCGGGCCGTGAGCGTGCGCGCGTGAAGTCGGGGCCGAGCCGGGCCGCCTGAAGCCCGGTGGGGAGAGGAAAACGTTTTTTCTTTTTTTTTTCCAATTAATTTCCAATTAGCAAGTTAATTAGTGGCTTTCAACAACTGTAAAAATGGTTAATAAATTAGTAATCACTCTAATTAGTAATCACTCTAATCACCATTAGGGTTGCTTGATTTTGGGATTGAGTGATGACCCTAGGTCATTAACCCTAATGACTTTCGGCATTTCATGTTGATTGCGTATCGCTAGTCCGTCGTCGTCGACGCTAGTTATACCTTCTTAGTGCGAGGTTGTCGTGAAGGAAAGTTGTACTCAAGATCGATTAACAATCGTTGCATCATTATCGCATGCCCTTTTATTTACTGCATTGTAATCATGCATTTCAATCGTGTAGTTGTGTCGTCCAGGAGGGAGTTGATCCAACTCCTATCTCCGAAGAAGGTGTTCGGTGCGAGGAGGTTGGTCGGATCCCGGCAGTGCCATCCCCGAACCTCACTTCTTCGAGCCCCAAGGCAAGCCCCGGATGCATTCAAACCCGCCCTTATATTTCGAAAGTTTTATAATTTTATGTTCCTGAGAGAATGCATTAGGTGTAGGAGTTGGGTGCTATCCTACTTTGATGCATTTACCGTACCTTGACATATTACCCTGTACACCTGTTTTGATTTCGAAATGCTTAGTTGCGCTTAGCCTTGCTACTAGTGTAGGTTTTGATAAATTGTTTTCGAAAGGTGATAACAATACTCCCTGAAGGGAATTTACGAAAACCTGATGTTGCTTGTTGTTTATCCTTGTTCCGACGGGGTCAATGGTATACAACAAGAACATGATGATGAGTAACTCGAGACGTCGGTGGAGTGACTTGCATCAGGAGGGGCTATTGCCCTGATGTAGTGTCGTCCACTTGGGTCGGTTAAGGACCGGCCCGTTGCCTTGGCCCTTGGATCATGAGGTTATTGGATAGTACTAGTCGCATGCTAATGGCGGTAAGCTCCACTTGGACTATTCGTTACTAGAACGGACAAGAAGCGTGTACCCATCCTACGATGCGCACACCGAAGTGACCGAGCGGCCGTAGGGAGGTGGTGTCTTGTACACCCGTTACGGTATGGAGAAATCTAAGCGTTGAGTTGATGTATGTAAGATGTTGGGTCCTGCGCATACATCGTGTGGCTAGGAAGCCCCATTTGGGTATATAAAGCGATTCGAATCGCCGTTGCTCCACGATATGGGAGACTTGATCCTTGCACCAGCATCGTAGTAATGATGAAAGTTGTGAGTATGGAAAGTTTTGAATTCGACATATGTTTGACAAGTGATTGTTAAAGTAAAGATTGGCTTAGTCTCTTTTCGCAAAAGGGTGTCTTTTGATCTTGCTAAAGCCTCACCTTGATTCCCATTAGCCAGCATTCCCGAGTCTTCTCCCCAATTTTTGGTCGGGTAAGTCTTGCGGAGTACTTTTTTGTACTCGGGGTTTGTTCAACCCATGTTGCAGGTGAACCGCATGGGCAAGAGTGCTACAGCCCTTATTGCATGACGGTTATCGAAGAAGTGACTGATGAGGAGTGAATTGAGTGGCCTCAGGCAGGGGCACTTTTGTTGAGTGAGTGTAATAAAGTTAAGTAATGATACTTCCGCATTTGGTTTGTAATTATAACACTGGTTTGTATAAGTTTGTAAAAGGTTTGTAAATTAAGTTATTGTAAGTCTTCCGCTACTCGGTATTTGTATATGAAAACCTGTTGTAATACTGTGATGTCTCGTAAGTATCGATCCCGAGTGATTGTGGTTTATCGGGGATCCACCCGACGGAACATTTTAAGTTATGTGGTGTACAAGCATAGCCGACGGAGGTCTTAGGGACAATGTCAGGTGCTTGTGGGCCATATAATTTAGAAGGTTCTGCCACAAACATCTTGCATATTATCACAATTATTATGACATGATGCTTCATGAAAATTGGCCAAGCCCACCATGTTAATTTGGCCTTGCTGATTATACATCGGTATTTGGGATTGTGGCAGCACCGATGTATCAGAAAACATATATGCATGATTTGTATCGCTAGGGGCATTATTAATATTAAATGCATGCATATTATTTGACATAAAATTTTGTGTATAATTTTCAGGTTCAAAATTTGCATAATTAAAACAGTTATCTGAAAAATTACTAGTCGATGCAATATAATCAGGCTCATTATATGTAGTAACATTGATATACGCATCCATGACTGCAAGATTATAGATATAATATAATTAGAATAAAGAACCAGTAGCGTACTCACAAATTATACCTTCAGTGTAGCGCAGATTGATAGCAGTGTAGATTCTTTCTCCCGTCGGTCCTTGTAATCTGCCGTAGATGCAAATACACACACAGCAGCCGAATATTCAATTGTTCTCCTCGTGAAGAAAAGCTGAACTCTCCAGGCAAGCGTTGCTTCAATTCGGAATCTACTAGCAAGTCTTGGTAAGCCCGTCAGACACAATCGGCCTTAGGGCCTGATTTATTGTCGGCTGTCAGGAAAAAACGGATGCAATCGGCCTTGTGGCCAGATTCTTCGGCGAACAGGCAAAAGAAATAGTAGATGAGTTGCCTAGGAAAAATAATTCGGCAGCATAAAGCCGAATCAATCGATCCCCAGCGGAGTCGCCAATTTTGTTGACACTAAAATCAACAAAGGAGTCGCCAATGAATAGATCGCTTCACTTTCATAGAAGCGTCACGACTAGTTTTCGAGCAAACCAGTAAAGAGATAAATTCTTCGATTACGGCGAAGTCAAACCGGCTGCTTTACGAGCAAGAACAGCAAAGGATGATATTCCGATGACGCCGGAATCCACGGCTTGTTTACGGAAAACTAGCAAAGCATAACTATAACCTAGATACAAAAAGTAGAAGAAAATAGAAGAACATAATAGTAGATTGATTTTGTGTCGATTGTGTAGAGATTTCAATCGGCCATGACCTGGGTATTTATACTAAGGCACGCTGGTCTGCGCACAACAAGAGGTCTCCTGAGTCCGAATATGGTGAGCCATCTTATTCGGTTACCTTAATATAATATTGTAATCTATTAAATCCATCTACTAACTACAACACGTGACCATATAGAAGCAAGACAACGCTCATGTACAAATAATAATATTTGGCCACGGTGCTAATACCATATCCATGACTTGTTATATTGCCTTCATGCATGCATAAACTTTCCTTCCATAATGACTGATCTGGCCCTTCAACCATGCAAAGCTTTGCATGTTTGGCCTGACAAGATAAGTCGCCACGCTTCATGATCTGACACTGATGCACCCTTCACCTTCATAAATCCTGCGGCTTGAGTAGCTAATAGATTAATCAAGATACTTGTTAATGACCGATTTATCTTGTTCATAAGTTAACCTGGCCATTGGATATTTCAGGCTTCTATCGGCTAACAGACAATAAGGTATAAAGCCGAATTTAACAACAAAACCTGCCTGGCCAAATTATAGCACAAACAGTGTCTTTAGTTGGCTGTAAGCTTACAGTCCACCTCTTTTCTCTCTCCTCCTTTTTCTCTTCTAGATCAGCATACAACCTTCTTCTAGCCCATTGTAATACTTGCTCTGATAAGGCCTTGTTGGCTCTTGGGGTACCGATAGGTTTTCTGCCGGCTCTTGGACTGCAGATATGATGCTAGATTTTCAATTCTTCAAACCTAAATATTAGATTTACAATTATTATTGAAAAATATTATTTCTAAAAATTCACCAAAATTCTGGCATAGACACCATGAGTTGCAAGATGAAGAGTGAAGCCCAAGCACGCGAAAGGTGGCGGCCTTTGGATCAAAGATCAACAACCCTAAAAAAATCAAAGCAAAACACAAATATCGCATAGCCGCATAAGCACTCTCTACAAGGGAAAGGGAGGATTTTTTTTTTTGAGACACGTAGACACTCATATACACAAAGCGCACATTCACCTCTATAAACGCACGCACGTACACCTTATTCTTATGAGCACCTTTAAAGAACTGAGTTGAATCGGTAAATCTCGAGGTTGACGAAGTCACCACAGGCGCCTTGCTGTCAACGGGCATGTCGCCTACCACTAAAAGAATAGCACCATTAAATTCTAGAATAAAATCAAGAAAATACGAGCACCCGTATCAAATTGAGACTTAAACCTGGGTGGACAGGTTCTGTCGCAAGAAACCCAACTAGTGGAGGAAGTTGGCCTCTTGCCCACCTTCGATTGCCCATGTGCCTTCTTTACTATGTCCATTTCTTTTAAATTGTTGGACTGTTCTAATTATTGAGGCACACATGATAATCAATGTACTCATACGTCCACAAAGAATACACGTGCTAAGTAGTACTCTATGGTTTGAGGCTTTAGCAGGTTTATTGATAGAAATCAATCATTTATTTCTAGCTGTTTTGTCATTTCCTTTTTTAATTCTAGTTATTCCTATGCGAGAGATAGAATTCTTTATGACATGACGCCGCAAAGTAGTAGGATTGGTTCTCATAATTATCACATAATTGTTTTAAAAAGGAATTTGTCAAAAAAAATTCTTGTTGGATAATGCCAAATCAAAAAATATCCAAAAATCTAAAAGTCAAAAGAAAATGAATTAGTTAATTCAATAAAAAAAAAGAAAAGGGGACTTGCACGTGATTTCGTTGCCCAAGCGAATGCCATTCAATTGTTTATTTATGGAATGAGTCCGTTGGAAAATTCAATCAATTTTTTTCATATAAATTTTGCCTTTTGTAGAATACAAATCTTACATGTTGAGGAATCAAATCTTGTGAAATTGACCAAATTTATATAAAAAATTACTAACATTTATTATACAAAAAAGTGCTATTAATTTAATTACAGAATATATTCTCCTAAGCTTAGTTGGAAACATAAACGTTACTATGCTCACTATAGACTTAGTTAAAGTTAAGCTAGTTTGACATATAAAACGAGTAACATTCTTTTTTGCGAACAAGAGTATTATTTAGACGCACACACGATAATCAAATGTTTAAATGCACCACTGTGTCCACCAAAGTAGTACAGTTGCTACCGTGAGGGAATCCACGGCAAGCTACCATCAAACTATGACTTCTCCCATATAAAAAAAAGTAGTACCGTTGCTCGAGCTGGTGAATTCTAGGCTGTTGTTGCTTAACCTCCAAAATGGAATCATGTAATAGGTCATTATGTAAACTCAGTAGCGACATATAGGCAGTTGGTTAGTGGTAGTCTGTGGCTTGCCTTTTGTGCTCCCTAGCGTTGTGCCTGTCAAGTCTGTATTTGAACTTGTATAATCCTTTTAGTGAAAAAGCATGTCTGCGAAAACGAAATAAGGTACTACATTCCTATTAGTAACTAACTGTAACTTACAAAATGGACAGTGTTAGGCCCTCACAGCCAGGAAGAGGGAGGGGTGGAGAGGATGTTGGGGGCTCTTGGAGTCCGGCCGTTCGGACGGAGGCGTCCGTCCGGCCGGCGGTTCCCGCCAAAATTAGGCGCGTGCGGGGCTGCTAGCGCCTTGATTCCTGCCCACATTCCTGCCCATGCACTGATCAGGCGCGCGCTCACGAGCGGATGGCTGACGGCTGGCACAGCATGTCCATTCCGTATGGCCCCATGCTCAGTGACAAACTTTAAAAAGGTATAACTCCTAAACCAAACGTCTAAACTGAAATCCGATTATAGCAATAAAATAAATTTCTTCTAATAAATCCTTCAAAACAAGATCTTACATGAATATATTTAGATAAAACAAATTTAAGAACCATTTATCTAATAAAGATAGAATATTTTCTATTATTGAGCAAAGAAGATGTTCCAGATTTAAAGAAACAATGTTCCACCATTTTTTTGAAGAACATGAAATTAGTATTGTAATATAAATTAAATACATACATATATAAAAAATAAAAAATAAATCAAGAGCAAAGCATAAGAAAAAACATATAATAGAGAAAAATTTTAAATAATATAACATGAGGGTACGTTTCAAACATATGAAAAATACACTATAAAACATCATGTTTATACTAAGTGGATATTATTAAATACACCATAAAAATCACAAAAAAAACATAATAGGAGCAACACATGTATACTACATAAACACATATAATATATTGTAGAACATCACATCTATACCATGTGAATATTAAAAAAAAATTATAGAACATCACATCTATACTACCATCTCATGAAATATAGAAATAAATATTAAACATAAAAAATACTTAAGCAAGGTAAAAATAGAAAAAAATACATGAACACACATAATGCGTTATAGAACATCATTATGTACTATGTGAACATCACATTTATACTACACGAACATCAAAAAATACATTTAGAACATCACATCTAGAGTACATGAACATATTTTAAAAAAATTATAGAACATCATATTTATGACACGTGAACATTATATATATATACACGTGAACATCACAAAATACATTGTAGAACAACACGTCTGTACAATAGGAACATTGCAAAAAAAGTGAAAAACATTATAGAATATTATATTTATACTATATGAATATAGCATCTCATGGAATATAGAAAAATAAAAATTAAACATAAAAATACTCAAGTAATTTAAAAATAGAAAAATAGAAAAAAACATAAAAAATACTTAAGCAAGGTTAAAATAGAAAAAATACATGAACATACATAGTGCGTCATAGAACATCATTATGTACTATACGAAAATCACATTTATACTATACAAACATCAAAAAATACATCTAGAACATCACATCTAAAGTACGTGAACATATTTTAAAAAATTATAGAACATCATATTTATCACATGTGAACATTAAACATATATACATGAACATCACAAAATACATTGTAGAATAACATGTCTGTACAAAGGGACATTGCAAAAAGTGAAAACATTATAGAATATCACATATATCTATATGAACATAGCATCTCATGGAATGTAGAAAATGAAAATTAAACATAAAAAAATACTCAAGTAATTTAAAAATATAAAAATAGAAAAAACATGAACACTTAGAATGCATCATAGAACATCACATTATACTACACAAACATCACATTTATAGTACGCGAACATCAAAAAATACATTTAGAACATCATATCTAGATCATGTGAACATATGAAAAAAATCATGGAACATATTTATGACACGTGAACGTAAACAAATCATAAAACATCACGCGTATATTATATGAACTGCGTATGTGCGTTTATAGGGTTGAGTGTTCACTCGTATATATGAGTGTCTACGTGTATAACTAGATCTCGCAAAAAAAATCATAGAACATGTATTATATACCACGTGAGTAAAAAAATACAGAACATCACATATACTATATGACATATCGTGGAATATAGAAAATAAGAATTAAACATAAAAATAATTAAGTAAGGTAAAATAGAGTGTAGGAAAAAAAATAAAAGAAAAATCACATGAAACATAAAAAACAAAAATAAACTAAAGAAAGAAAATAAAAAAAATAATAAGAATATGAAAGCAAAGAAAAGAAGAGAAAAATGGAAAATAGATCCTACATAGATATATTTGGATAAATTTTTATAAGCAAATATTTTTCATATAAAAGTATAATATTTTTTGAAAACATAAAAGTATAAGATGAAAATTATATAAAAAGGAATAAGAATAAAACAAAAATGAAAGCATGAAAATAGAAAAGAGAAATAAAAAGGAAAAGGAAAGAAAAAAATAAAAAAAGAAAGAAACTACTCACGTACGATTCCCGCAGACGTCGTATCGCACGGGGAAAAAAAAAAGCACCAAAAAAAAAGAGAAAGAAAAAGAAAAGTAAAGAAAAAAAATAAAGAAACTACTTACGTAGTAGTACTCCTACCTGGCTGGATTCCTTCGCACGTCGTATCCCGGAGTTCCCGCGCGCACCTGTTCCCGCGTACTGTTCGGACGAAGGCTCTTGGACATGGACGGTACCCCAGAGGGTGGGGGCAGGGAGGAGCGGCGAGGCTCTGACGTTGCGGGAGGAGAATCATTTGGATTGGGAGAGGGAGGATGACATGGAGTTTTTTTCTTGAAGGCTCGGCGGAGGTTTTGGAAGGCTAGAGCCGTGGAGGTGGTAATGCTGCAGCCTGTGATATCCTTGTGGCCGTTGATGGGTAATTGCACGGATATGAAAAGCCAGTGACACGGCTTCACGAGGAATCAATAAATGCAGTATAGGAATAGGATAGATTTCTTGCATTTTCCAAAACAACTCACTGCTTGTCAAGAGAACTAGTTAGGATTACAATCTTGTACTCTATTAGGAGTACAACTATTTTTTTAGATAATGAGTATAGCTAATGCATGTAAATAAGTGGAATTTGGTCATCTCTTAGGGCCTGTTTGGCTCCCTGAAATTTTCGGAATTGAATTTATAGTATAAACTATAATTGTGGAAGAAGAAATTAAAATTCTACTTTCCAAAGTTCACATATAAGCATATCTTAAATTCAAGATGGGAAATGGATTCTATGGATTCTTCTTCTCTAACTTAAGTAAAGTTATAGATAATTTCATGGATTTTTCTTTCATAATTATAGTTTATATAATAAATTTAATTTCAAAAATTCGGAGAGAGCCAAACAGGCTCAATGGCATCGAACCAAAGCAGCAGAGTTCAATTGGTTTTAGCATGATTCGCTAGCTGAAATGTAAACACCGTTTTTATTTTTTGCTAGTGTAAAGTGTAAACATCGTTTTATGAATAAGAAAACACTTCTTTGCTTGGCTGCTCTTTCTCCCGCTCGTGAATGCTCCACTGCTAGCATGGGAGCAATGCATGCAAGGTGGTTGCTGGAATAGAAGAGTCGATATCAGCTCGAACACATGAAGTTCGAATGCTATAGTGTGTACTGTTCGATTTGAACAACTCACGTTCTATTTGGAAATACACTGGAGCTGCTCTAAAAAAAAACAAGTTGGAAAGTCAATGACCACTCGTTCAGAACTTCAACATGTTTATGGAACAGTGCCCGCAAAGAGAAAAGCAACAGTTTGAAAAAAAAGGAGGATGAATGAAAGCAGGTTCAGTTTGTAGTGACAACTCCACGAAACCGGATTCGTATTTTGGTGAAAAAACCAAACTCTCATTCTTTCAATCAATCAAATAAAAAATATTTAAAAGTCAAATTCCTCCTCAACTGCAGCGGGCCAGGACTCCAGGAGGCGCTCATGGGCACGTGGCAGTGGCAGTGCATTAGAAGGTGGGGTCCACCTTCAGCCAGGGTGTCCCACTTGGCAGAGAGACAGAAACACGTACCGCAGCACTGAGGAGAGAGATTCTCCCCCAACGCCGGCCGAAGTCTCGTCAAGTCGTCGTCCCCTCGTAGTCGCCGCCGCCGCCACGCACCACCACACAAAGCCGGGGGCGAGTACCAAATGCGCTCGCAGTCGCCGTAGCGCCACCGCATCGCATCCGTTGGGGCCTTGCCGGTGTAACGCGATGGAGGCGGACCAACGGGCGGAGGAGGCGCGGCGCGCCAAGGAGGCCGGCAACGAGGCCTACTGCAAGTCCTTCCTCGAGACGGCCGTCGAGCACTACACCCGCGGCGCGCTCCTCGACCCCCGAGACATCTCCTTCCTCACCAACCGCGCCGCCGCCTATCTCCACATGGGCAAGGTCTCTCTCTCTCGCGCGCGTAACCGCACCCCAAGGCCCCAACCGCCGAATGTTTTGGTGGATTCCGTACCCTTGCTCGCGATGTGGTGGCTGATGGTTTGGGACATTTCCAGTATAATGAGTGCGTGAGGGACTGCGACGAGGCGGTGAAGCGTGGCAGGGAGCTAAGCGCCGACAACAAGCTGATCGCGAAGGCGCTGACGCGGAAGGCGGCGGCGCTGATCGAGCTCGCGGATTGCGCTAGGGACTACGCGCCGGCAATCAGGGCCCTGCGGCAGTCGCTCGACGAACACCACAGCGAGGAGACGCTCGAGAAGCTCAACAAGGCGGAGAGCGCGAGGAACGAGCTAGAGGCGCAGGAGCGACTGCATGAGGCTGCCGACCACCACCGTGAGAGAGGTTTGCGTGTTGCTCGATTATGGCATTTTTTTAATATAGAAATGGGAAATGGAAGAGATACTATTCTGAGGGTTCCGAGCTTCCCATGTGATTGAAGAACGGCATTAAAGAAAAGGATGAGTAGATATGGCTTCTAGCAACCTACAGTATTACCTATGTGTTTAAGCATCATAGATCTGATCGTGACATACATACTACAAATACAATTATATTATATATATCTGCTGCTTAGTGCGCACAAACCTTGCAGGCAATGAATTATTCAAGCAGAAGAAATACTATGAAGCAGCAGTACACTACACTCAAGCTATGGAAATGAACCCAAAGGATCCTAGAGTAAGAATTTTTGGCCCTGTTTTCCCTTCTCAAATAAGTAGGACTAGATACTCTTGATAAAGTCATACCCCTTTTGAAATTATAGTGATTTGCATCGATAAATATGCCATCTATGATCATCCACATTTTGCATGCTTGTCCATTCTGAAGTCAAGTTCTAAGGCTTCCTCTTTTCTCCTTGGCATACTTGGCAATGGTAATTTGTTTTTCTATGCATGTGGCTGATGTTTCAGGTTTTTAGCAACAGAGCTCAATGCTACATCTATCTGGGAGCTTTACCTCAAGGTCTTGAGGATGCAGAGAAGTGCATTGAACTGGATCCTACTTTTCTGAAGGGTTATGTGCGAAAAGCTAAAGTTCAATTCCTGATGGAAGATTATGAAAATGCTATGGCAACTTACCAAGAGGGTTTGAGGTGTGACCCAAACAACCTGGAAGTACTTGATGGCTTAAGGAGGTAGTTTTCCAGC
This sequence comes from Chrysopogon serrulatus, assembly GCA_015844335.1. NCBI lineage: Eukaryota > Viridiplantae > Streptophyta > Magnoliopsida > Poales > Poaceae > Chrysopogon > Chrysopogon serrulatus. The sequence goes on from JADLZL010003973.1 coordinate 40,150, forward strand.
TCTCTTTTAGTCTTCTTGACATGATTATTTGAACTGACATTCTGTTTGTTGTTCTAGATGTGAAACACACATTAAGGAGGCTCAGGGGGGCGCTGGTCGTGAGTTCTTTAAACGGATGTTGGTAAGTCTATTTTTTTTTGAAAGAGTATTAATGATTACTTGGTTTTGTTTTGATTCTTGCAAAATTAGCTTGCCTTTGTATACTTTAAGGTGACCTGTACTCAGTGCAACAAGTGGCAGTATGGTACTTTTTTTTTTTTTTTTTTTTTGAGCAAGTGGCAATATGGTACTTCAACACAGAAACTGTACCTTGACTAGCAAGGTGCTTATCTGTAATTAATCTTAAGAAGTAGCACTTAAAAACTGTGAACAGGCTATACGGGGGTTGTGAAACATAGTCATGAACACCTAACTTGGTTAAATAATCTTGGTATGTTATGAGGTCTAGTAAAACTTTAACTGGTCTGGTACAGCTCAAGTCCTGTGCAGTTAGTAGTTTAGATTTGTTGTTTCATGCCCTGTCTAGATTTCTTCACTGTGCCTTGACTCCATATGGAATTTATATGCTAATAACAAAATGCAGCTACGGGGTATTTAGAGGGTACATTCACTTGTGGTATTGATCCTTAGTTTCTCTTGTGTTTCTGCATGGGTTAGGCCTTGTTTGGCTGCACGCAAATACATCCTGATCCGTACGCTTTGGGAGGAATTGAGGTGGAATTTGAACTAAAATACACTTCAATCCCTCCCAAACCGTATGGATTGGGGTGTATTTGTGTGCAGCCAAACAAGGCCTCAAGGATGGGGGGAAGGTTCTACGGGATGTTATTCTAAATGAATACTTATCCAGTATCCCTTCAGGGAGGTTTTCATCCAGGAGACAATTTGTGTGATATACAAAAGGCATTTTCTACAATCTCATCCATGCAGGAAGCTTCTGAAGAGCCCTTGTGGCATACCAAATCTCAGCGGACGGTAAATATGTAACTGAACTGAACTGAACTGAACTGTTGTCATCTAAATAATTTACTGAAGCAACAAGTTAAATTATCTTGATTGGAGGCCCAACCCAACATCACAGTCCAATCATTTTTTCTATTAGTTTCATCATGTTAAATACAGACTTGTCTGAACCTTGCTGACAATTGCCAGGGCTAATAGTTTCATCATATGAAAGCCTTTCACATTTTCATGATAGTACATATTTTTCCCCATTCTATTCAAAACGAATACTTGTTTAATGTTTCTTCCAGGGAGAAGATGGTTTGGATAGATTCCAAAGTTTAATGGAAGACTTTGCAATATTCAGGAAGGAAGCTTCTGAAGAGCGCCTGAGGCATACTGAATCTGAACGAATGGTAAATCCATAACAGAATTTTGCTGAAGTCTTGTCTATAAAATTTATTGTGGCCAGAATAAATTATCCAATCAGAGGTTAACATGTCATTTAATCATATCTTTCTTAATAGTTTGATCATATCAAGTACATAATAGATTCTCTTATATTGTTGCTACTGCTGCTCCAAGAAATGGCCAATCTTGGAAAAGGCCACTGCCACTATGTTTACTGTTGACTTGCCAAGGCCATGGCAGCCATATGAAAAATTTCATTCTTATTCATGATATTTTTTCGTTTAAAAAATCTAGGATGTTAGTAGGTTACTCTTCTAACAAAATTTTAGGTTATTACATTGCATACAGTCAAAAAGTAATCTATCTGAATGCTATGAATGAGAATGGTCACGTTTTTAATTTTTCAGGCTAGGACAATGGAGGGCTTGTATTTAAACCAGGTCCAACAAAGGAAAGAAACTGAGAAATTTCTTTCAAGGATACAACAAGAGTTGGAATACTTTAAACTACAACATGATGAGGTCACTAAAAAGCTTCAGAAGGCCAATGAGCATAATGAGCGTCTACAACGTCAGCTCTCTGAATCCAGAGGACAATATGATTGGCTTCGATCAGAGCATGATCACTTGCTACATGATAGGGATCGTGCAGTTCTTGAGGTTGAAGAGTTACGTCAGAAAAGAGGGCAAATGCTTTCGGATTTGGTTACATCAATGTACTCTGAATTTTCACCATCTGAACTAGAGTTTGCAAGTAAAAATTTCAGCAGTTCACTGATGATTGGAGAAGGTGCATTCGGATGTGTATACAGAGGTGTCCTCAGAAGCATGACAGTTGCAATAAAGGTGTTGAAACCTGATACTTTGCAGGGACGATCACAGTTTGAGCAAGAGGTAATTTACCCATTTCATCAGGAGATCTTACTTTGCCCTTCTACACTGGAGAAATGGAGTTGATCTCTAGCTCCTTTCCGGTTCAAAATCAAAATAGAATAGAACATTTATTTTGAAAGGTCATCCTCATTCCATGAATGATGAATAGATTATTTTGGGTTTCTGTTGCAGGTTGCTATCCTGAGTAGGGTGAGGCACCCTCACCTTGTAACTCTATTAGGAGCATGCTCAGAATCATCCACACTTGTCTATGAGTTCTTGCCAAATGGAAGTCTTGAAGATTTTCTTGTCTGTGCAGATAAAAGGCAAACTTTGCCATGGCAGATTCGCATCCGAATTATTTCTGAGATATGTTCAGCACTAATATTTCTCCACAAGAATAAACCACACCCAGTTGTTCATGGTGATCTGAAGCCAGCCAACATCCTTCTTGATGTTAACTTAGTCAGTAAGCTTAGTGACTTTGGTATCTCTCGCCTCCTAATCCAGTCCAGCACCAGTAACACTACTCTGTATCGCACCATGCATCCAATGGGAACCCCCTTGTACATGGACCCAGAATTTCTAGCCACCGGAGAGCTGACACCTCAGTCCGATGTTTACTCTTTTGGGATTGTGGTCTTGCGCCTTTTGACTGGAAAACCTCCTGTTGGTATAAAGAAGACAGTGGTGGACGCGATGATGGAAGGTGACCTGAACTCAGTAGTTGATTCCTCAGCAGGAGAGTGGCCTGATGTGCATGCCCAGCAGTTGGCACACCTTGCTCTTAGTTGCACGGAGCTGAGCCGGAGGTGCCGTCCTGATCTCTCGGGTGATGTGTGGAAAGTGGTTGAGGCCATGCGGGATGCTGCGTCCGCGACTATACCTTCTGCCTCATCTTCTAGATCAATGTCAGATAAAAACCACACTCCATCGTATTTCATCTGCCCTATATCTCAGGTGAGCATAACCGGGACTCATCAGACCTTCATCGAATACTAAAGCTGAATGTTTCATCTGCTTGTCTTTAAGAAAAAAAATAAGCACATGAATATAGGCTTTATCTAACGACTATCCATTACTTGTGCGGTCTTATTTTAGGATGTCATGAGCGATCCACATATCGCGGCTGACGGATTCACCTATGAAGGCGAAGCCATTAGGATCTGGCTCGACAGTGGCCACGACACATCTCCAATGACCAACATGAGACTAGAACACGGCGAGCTAATTCCTAATCGCGCTCTTCGTTCTGCCATCCAGGAATGGCTGCAGCAGCAGAATAGGGCCGTGTAGTCCGTTGTTCGCTGTTGGATTGCAGGCTTGCAGCGTACTTCTCCACCACAGGTATACAGTTTACGGTGCTTGCCTCTCTACCAAACAGTGTTGGTCCCAGACACGAGTCGAATTACTCTACGATTAGTTGCTCATCAACTGCTGGCGCCCGTACAGCTTCAGGATTTAACTAGCTGTAACAGTGTTGTTAACATACTGATGCGGTGATGCTTCCAAAGCTTGCGTGCCCTGTTTAAATAGCAGCGTCTTTCTCCTTCCTACGACTAGCTGCAGTTCATCTACAGACTGAAGGTCCTCTTACCAAACTTTCTTGATTCTTCTCGCCCATGTAGCAGGCTTCACCTCTGCAACACCTCACCAGCGTGTGCCTGCTACTGCCCCTGCGATGCTGGCGCAGTTCTCTGACTTCGTTGAGGCAAAGTGGCTTAAGGAACAGTAATTTGTCTCAAAAAAAAACATCGGCCTGACTTCGAATAATGTAGTAATATTCTAGCATAAAATCTGATCCATCCATCTGCGAACGAACAGCCCAGATTCATCCAAAGTCACATGTACATTCTTTTCCTGACTTTTCTTCAGCGAGTCAGAGAATCTACAACGCTACGATCCCAGTTTCTACAATCTTTGGACGGTTTGCGGCCTTGCGGTCCTCTTGGCACCGTTGTCCGAATGACCGAATGTCTTCGGTGTATCCGTGTCCTGAAGGAGAAGAAGCATGCAGTGGCCTTCACTTCAGGATAAGTCAACCTACTGAACACTGATGCTGATTCTAGTTGGCCCAAGTGGATTAGTATTTTTTTAAAAAAAGCAAAATTCCTATATTCTTCAAAAAGAATAAAAAAAATCAAATTCTTCCTCAACTAATGGTGGCCCCTCGTGGCCTTGTGGCAGTGGCAGGTTGGCAGGCGCACAAGAAGACGGGGCCCACCTTCAACCGGGGGGGTCCTACTTGGCAGTGACGGAAAGCAAACTCCGGCCGAAGTCTCGTCAAGTCTTCCCCCACCCTATAGGCGCCAGTTCGCCACCGCCGGCAGCCCGCCGCGCCACCCGCCAACCCAAGCCGCGGGCGAGGACCAAATGCGCTCGCATTCGCCGTAGCGCCACCGCCTCGGCCATCCGCTGGTGAGTCGTGCGATGGAGTCGGACGAGCGGGCGGAGGAGGCAAGGCGCGCCAAGGAGGCCGGCAACGACGCCTACCGCAAGTCCTTCCTCGAGACGGCCGTCGAGCACTACACCCGCGGCGCGCTCCTGGACCCCAGAGACATCTCCTTCCTCACTAACCGCGCCGCCGCCTACTTCCGCATGGGCAAGGTCTCTTCACGCCCCTCCCCCACCCCCATTCCATACCCTCGCAAGCGTCGCTGCGGCTGACGATTTGGGGGACAATTTCAGTATAAGGAGTGCACGAGGGACTGCGACGAGGCGGTGAAGCTTGGCAGGGACCTCACGGCCGACAACAAGCTGGTCGCGAAGGCGCTGTCGCGGAAGGCGTCCGCGCTGCTCGAGCTCGCGGCATGCTCCGGTGATTACGCACCGGCGATCAGGGCCCTGGAGCAGTCGCTCGCCGAGCATTACAGTGAGGAGACGCACGAGAAGCTCAACAAGGCGGTGATAGTCAAGAAGGAGCTTGAGGAGCAGGAGCGGTTGGATCAGGAGGTGGCCGACCAACACCGCGAGAAAGGTTTGGGTGTTGCTCGATTAAGGCATTGCTGAGTAGGGAAATGTGCAATTGGACAATGTTGGCGGATTGCATTTGTTCATCAATCACAAAGGAGACTCTTTTTGGGGCGACATTAAATATGCTGAGAAAGTTCCATTTACTTTTGTGTGGAATAGGCCTAGAACTTTGCTACTCTGAGGGTTACCACTTCCCATGTGAATGAAGGATAGAGCCAAAACAAAGGGACAAGCAGATACTTCTTCTAGTAATCTGTGTTTTTTAATCATTAGATATCCCATTCCTAAGTACTATATTATATGCTGTTTCGATATACTGCTGCTTACTGTGTACAAACGCTGCAGGCAATGAATTGTTCAAGCAGAAGCAATACCATGAAGCGGCAATATACTACACAAAAGCTATGAAAATAAACCCAAAGGATCCAAAAGTAAGCATATTGATCATTCCCTCGATTTTCCTTCTCAAGAAACGGCAACTCCAGATCCTGAGTAAAGTAGTACCTTTTCTGACATTAGAAACTTCTCTGATAAATAGATTTGCATTGGTAAAACATCATCTATGGTCAGCCATATTTGGCATGCATTGTTCTTTGTAAGGGCATGTTCTGGATCTGGGCAGCTGGCCCCTTTTTTCTGTGGCACTCCTGGCTGTAGCAATTAGTTTTGTGATTTCTCATTTATCACTATCTTTCAGGCATTTAGCAACAGAGCTCAATGCCACATCTATCTGGGAGCTTTCCCTCAAGGTCTTGAGGATGCAGAGAAATGTGTTGAACTGGATCCAACTTTTCTAAAGGGCTATGTACGTAAAGCTAAAGTTCAGTTTCTGATGGAAAATTATGAAAATGCTATGGCAACTTACCTAGAGGGCTTGAGGTGTGATCCAAATAATCTGGAGGTTCTTGATGGCTTAAGAAGGTAGCTTTCCAGTTCTCTTGTGGCCTCCTTGAATCATGACATAATATAAATTGACATTGTGTTTGGTTGAATTAGATGTGCAGCATGCATTAAGAGGGCTAACGGGAGTGATGTTGAGCTTGAGGACTTGAAAGAGATGTTGGTAAGTCTAGTTCCTCTCTTCGCAATAGTCTTCCATTCCATGATTGCTTGTTTTGTATTATTCTTGCGTAGTATGTGTCTTGCTTGTCTGGTTTACTGTGGCTAGTAATCCTTAATGTAACACATATTGGGTAACGCATAAACTGTACTTTTACTAGCAAGGTGCAACTTAAGAAGGTGCACTTAAAAACCATAAACAAACTCTATTAGGATCATAAAGCTGTACCTTTGTCACTTGTGTTTTCACACACCCATGCCCATCCACATACTTTCTTCTATGTATCTGTTTCTGATCTGCTCGAGCTTATGTCTAACTGATGCACAAATGATGGTTGCATGGCAATGTGTTTTAATGCACAATTGGTCATTTCTAGCCCTTAACTTCCATGCCCTAAGCTCAAGGTCTACAAAGAGGGGCGATTTGAAGGAACATTCACTTATGGAGTTTAGGATCAATTTTCCAATTAAATTGCACTATGCTAAATGATAGTATTTTAATGGCCCTTTCAGGGAAATTTCCGATCAGAAAATGACTTGCTTAAATTTCGAAAAGCAACAGAACAGGCTGCAATACTCAAGAAGGAAGCTTCTGATGAGCGTTTGAAGCGTATTGAATCTGAGCGAATGGTAAACTTTTAGCTATGATTCGCTTGAAATTATTATCATTTTAATTTTTTGTGGCTAAAAGTTATACTTTGGATTAGAGGTTAAATATCACCATCCATTCATTTATTTGTCCAGTAGTATTATCATGTGGAGGGTTTAGGGCTGTGTGTATTTTCCTTTGTTTGGCAGTAGTGCTAGTGCTGTATGATGGCTGGCGGGTGGATTTAGTACTCTTGTATATTTAATGCAATGGTATGTAGCTATCGTGCAGTATTCGAGGAAAAATTATCATGTGGAGTACAGAACAAAGATATTCTCTTACAACTTAAGGTGCTCTTTCTGCAAGCAATGGCCAAGCTTGGAACAGAGCACTGCCACTGTATTTGCAGTTGGATTGCTTTGGCAGTCTTATGAACAATATTTTTATCCAAAAATGAAAATCCAACGTAGCAGATTATCTTGACAAAGTTTGCTGGCTGTTGATGTTACCGAAGCTATAGATTATCTCATCTCAATAATATGAATGATAAATGACCATTTAAAAAAATCTGCAGGCTAGAACGATGGAGGAATATCTTTCAGGAGTACAGCAAGAGTTCGAACAACTTAAGAAACAACATGATGAGGTTTTGGGGAAACTTCTGAAGGCAAACATGGATAATGAGCATCTGCAAGGCCAGCTCTCTGAATCCAGAGGACAATATGAACGGATTCTATCAGAGCACGATCACTTGCTACATGAGAGGAATCATGCTGTCCGTGAGGTTCAAGAGTTGCGTCAGAAAAGAGGCCAGATGCTTTCAGTGTTGGTTACAGCAATGCACTGTGAATTTTCATCATCTGAACTGGAGCATGCTACTGACAATTTCAGTAGTTCGCTTAAGATTGGAGAAGGTGGGTTTGGGTGTGTGTACAAAGGTACCCTCCGGAATATGACGGTTGCAATAAAGGTGTTGAAACCTGATGGTTTACAGGGGCAATCGCAATTTGAGCAAGAGGTAGGCCAACTCGATCCATTCTGAAATCTAACTTTGTCTTCGTCGACTAGAAAAAGTGCTTGGTGCGAAGCTCCTTCGAAGCTTACAGCTGAAACTAATTTTTTTTAAAAAAAAAACTTTGAAAAGGCAATTGCCCATGAATGAAATGATGTATGGATTTTTTGGATTCCTGCTGCAGGTTGCTATCCTGAGTAGGGTGAGGCACCCTCACCTTGTGACTCTGTTAGGAGCTTGCTCGGAGGTATCTACACTTGTATATGAGTTCTTACCAAATGGAAGCCTTGAAGATTTTCTCATGTGTGCAGAAAAAAGGCAGACTCTATCATGGCAAATCCGCGTCCGGATAATTTCTGAGATTTGTTCAGCACTGACCTTTCTGCACAAGAATAAACCGCACCCAGTTGTTCATGGAGATTTGAAGCCTGCCAACATCCTTCTTGATGTTAATTTGGTTAGTAAGCTTAGTGACTTTGGCATCTCTCGCCACCTGATCCAGTCTAGCACCAACAACACTACCATGTATCACACCATGCATCCTATGGGAACCCTTCAGTACATGGACCCAGAATTTTTTGCCACTGGGGAGCTGACATGTCAGTCCGATATCTATTCTTTTGGGATTGTGGTCTTGCGCCTTTTGACAGGAAAGCCTCCTGATGGTATAAAGAAGATTGTGGAGGATGCCATGGAGAAAGGTGACCTGAACTCAGTAGTTGATACCTCGGCAGGAGAGTGGCCTGCTGTGCACGTCCAGCAGTTAGCACTCCTTGCTCTCAGTTGTACGGAGCTGAGCCGGAAGCGCCGTCCTGATCTTTCAGCCGTGGTGTGGGCAGTGGTTGAGGCAATGAGGGATGCTGCAACATTACTTTCAGCCTCATCTTCTAGATCAGTGTCAGATGAAAACAGCACACCGTCATATTTCATCTGCCCTATATCTCAGGTGAGTACAACAGAGACGTTTTGCACCTTCATCTAGATTTCCAATTTTTGACTCAAGAATGAATCAATTGTAGCACAGAAGAATCGAATATTAAACTCAATGTGTTGTTTGCTTTTTGTTCTTTTGTGAAAAATACAAGGATCACATGAACATCTTGTTCCCTGAAGCCTAACCATTATTTCTGTTGTCTTGTCTCAGGATGTTATGGACGATCCACATATCGCAGCTGATGGATTCACCTACGAAGCCGAGGCCATCAGGAGCTGGCTCGACAGTGGCCACGACACGTCTCCAATGACCAACATGCATCTAGAACACGACGAGCTCATTCCCAATCGCGCGCTTCGCTCTGCCATCCAGGAATGGCGCCAGCAGCAGAATACGGCCTTGTAGCCAGTTGTTCCTGTTGCAATGCTGCGTGTTTCTCCACCACAACCTCAACTGGACCACTACTACACACGAATCGAATTACTCCACTATTAGTTGGTCATCAACTGCTGGCCCCCGTTTAGCTTCAAGATTTAACTAGCTGTAACAGTGTACCATCTACCATGTAACTGGCGTAATGTAGCTAGTGTTGTTAACATACTGATGCCTGCAAAAGCCTGCATGACCGGTAAGAGTACCCTACCTACAACTTCATTGATCGAAGGCAGCGCCAGTTCAGCTTACAGGCTTGTCGATCGACAAGTGTCCTGGTATTACCGAAGTGAGCTGCCAACAGGCACTTGTCACCTTCAGGCCATGTCCGTTTGCTATGAGAACCAAGGGGAATGAGAGGGATTGAGGGGATTAAATCCTCCTCAATCCCCATAGTTTAGGGGTGAACTGAACAAGTCCTCAAGGAACTTGGAAACATGTGTAAAGTTATATATTTTATATATTTTTAGTGGACCAACTAATTTCAGTTTGCACGGTTGAACCTGGATACATCACATGATTGATTATATTGCTGGTACTGCTGCAACAACTCACCCAATATCTACAAAAATAATTTTGGGTTACCCTAATACATACTCCCTCCGTATAAGAATTAGATGTCGTTTATGACAGCAACACGGTCTTTAAAATATAATTTTGATTTAATATTTTTATAAAAATACTCATCACAAAGTGATATACTTATACTTTTATGAAAGTATTTTTCAAGATAAATTTATTCATATAATTTTTACATTTCTAAACTCAACAACTTAAAAGTTATTCATGATTTATGTTCCCAATGTTTGACCCAAACTTTGTCCAAAACGACATCTAATTCCTATACGGAAAGAGTACATAGATTATTAGAAGTCTGGTATGGAGATGCTCTAACTCGCCTATCTCGACATAATGAATGAGAATGGTCAAATATTTATGGGAACTTCTCAATATTTATTTGTTTTTTTTTTCAAGCTACAGCAATGGAAGAATATCTTTCAGGGGTACAACAGTAATGGCACAACTTACAAAACAACAAGATGAGGTCACACAGAAACTTTGGGGGGGGGGGAAATGGTCATCTATCACTACAAGATCGGCTCTCTGATTGCAGAGGACAAATGACTGGCTTCTATCTGATCATGGTCAGGTGCTACACGAGAGGGACGTGCACTCCTTGAGATTGAAGAGTTACATCAGAAAAGAGGCCAGATGCTTTCAGCTTTGGTTAAATCAATGCATTGTGAGTTTTCACTATCTGAACACCGGAGGGAGATAGCAACTTCGTTCCTTGGCCAGATACGAGAAAGTGGGATTTAGATGTGTACACACAGAGGTATCCTGGGGAACATGACTGTTGCAACAAAGGTGTTGAAAAACCTGAGAGTTCAAGCAAGAGGTGGCTGATTGCTAGCTCCTTTCCAGTTCACAATGACGACAGCAACAAAAACCTTTTAAGACTGAGCAAGTTGAGGCAGGCTAAATATGGAAAGGAACGTGAGGCATCAACAAAAATGAAGTTGTGTAAATTAAAAGAAATTAGTAGTAGTAATAATAATATGAAAAATCCCAGTTCGTAGTTTTGGCAGATGGACTGCATATTTCCACCTATGAGTTTGTACCAAATGGAAGCCTTGAAGATTTCCATGTGTCTGCAGAAAAGCCCTGGAAAATTCGCATCGGAATCATTGCAGAGATTTGTTCATGGAAATCTCCCACAAGATTAAATCCCACCCTATTGTTCATGGAAATCTCGAGCCAGTCAACATCCTTCTCGATGCAAAGCTTTTTAGTGACTTGTGTATCTCTTGCTCGCCTCCTGGTCCTGGTCCAGTCCAGCAACAAGAAAGTCTGCCCCGCAATGCACAGCACAAATGATACATACAGTCCACTGGAGAGCTGACACCTGGCTTCGATGTTTATTCCTTTGGAATTGTGGTCTTGCGTCTTTCGACAGGAAAAGGAAAGCCATACCCACCTGATGGTATAAAGAAGATTGTGGAGGATGGATGAGCAATTGAGAAAAGGCGACCTGAACTCGATGCTTTGCTGGAGTATCACAGCAGGAATGGCCTGATGTGCACGTCCAGCTGTTCGGTCTCAGACACCGAATTTTCTTTTCTTTTCTGTTCATGAGCAATGGATTTTAGTATAGCACTGAAGAAACTGAAATCTGAGCAGAATAATTTGCCATTTTCTTGAGCTCATGAACGATCTACATTTCACAGCGGGCGGATGAACGAGGCCTGCAGTGGCACCGTCCAGTACTAGGAATGGCTGCAGCAGGAGACAGTGCTGTGCTTCTACCAGAGTGGCACCGTCCTTGCAGTCAGTATGTTCTGATGGTACTCTCTGGCCTCCTTAAGTATCAGTACGGTGCTTCTACCAAAGTCTCGTTGTCTTGACTCGTGAGTAGTGACAAATTGCTCATCAACGGTTATCGAGTACTCCCTCCATAAAAAAAAATGATGCTATAACTTTGGTAAAAAATTTAACTTTTGGTTCATAGAAAATATTAATAATACTTATATCTCCTTATAAATCAAGGATTCAACTAATAATACTAATTACATACTATAAATATTAATATTTATATATATTTGATTGAATTTAAAAATATTTGACTTTTGAGGAAGTGAGAAAGACGCTCTTTAAAGATGAGGAGTACATCTTAGAAAAGCTCACGTAAAAAAAAAATACATCTAAAAAAGCTATTACCAGCACAGCTTTAACATTGGCCCCGTTTAGAATGGAGTTTTTTTTTTTCTATTTCTATGTCTTTCTAATGAAATTAAACTGATTTTCTATAAAATTAATGGACCATTTATGTGAAATTTATGTTTTCAAAACAAGCCCTCGCCATATAACGGTGTCCCATCATGTATGTAGGGAGTTTAGGGTTTAGGTAGGTACTAGTACTTACTCCTATTGTGTATGCTGTGTTTGCTGGATTTTTTTAGTCAGGTCATGTTGGCAGGATTTCTTGTAGTTTTCACTTCTTTACCGTGTACTGTAACAACACTATTTATAAGTCATTTTTCTCTCTTAGTAAAATAAATATAAAGTCAGAAAAAAATATTAAACTAAAATCAGAAACAAAGCTATATAATTTATAGCTCCTTCCGCAGGCTCCAACTTCTTCGATACTGTGCGTGGAGCCAGATGCAGAAGGAATCAAGCCAGATGCCTCAATGGTGAGGACGCGGCCAGAACTCTGGACCAAACTCGTGTTTGGCATTGACGCTCGTGACAGGTATATGGTTGCCGGTCCTCAGTGAGAAATAATGGCTGTCACTCAGTCGCCGACGCACTGTATATATGTAGGACTGTAGGCAGTAGGAAGGACTGGTATCATTTGGTTTGGCAGGCTCGAGGCAAAGCGGATGCCGAATGCGCACCTCGCGTGGCAACGGTGGTGCACACTGCATAGAACTAAATGCACTTGCACTTATGTCTTGCTGGCTTGTCACCTTTGGAGCAAAGGATTTATCAATTATAGGATTAAAGAATTGGCAATTCTTTTTTTTTTTTGAAATTGGGCTCATCGGCCATTCAATTAAGCTCACGCATGGCTAAAGTGCCAGCGACTCGACTGCTTACAAACTCGGGAACCGATGCTCCCAAACATGTTCAGAACCTGAGTTCAGGCTCAGACCTAAGGCAGTCATCTCGTGCGCAGACGAGTTACAAGCTCTTTGAATATAACAACATTTAAAATAAGAGAAAAACTCCCTAACTATAGCTCTAATATCTTTGAAGATCACTCCTGCTGTAGACTGGTCCATTGACGAGGACTGGATGGCATCTCGTAGTATAGTCGAATCCGTTTCCAGAATCACCCGAGAGATACCATGTCTGCTGCTACTTCGAGTGCCTTGCAGCATGCTATGGCCTCAGTCATCAAGGCATCTTTAGCCCCAGCTATATGACTCGTTCCTGCTAAAACTAGGTCGCCCACATGATCATAGAAAGCAAAACCCCATCCGCCCTGCTTGGCATTCTGAAGGAAAGCACCATCAGTGTTTGCTTTCATTATGCCTTCTGGTGGGGGTGACCATGAAATAGCCATTTTATTCTGTTGCCTGGTGTGGACCGACGTCTGCTTCTTAACTTCTACCAACAAACGAGTCACATCAGTAGTAATCATCTGCATAGTATCCAGCATCTCCCCAGCATTTGCTTTGTTTCGAGCATTCCACCATTGCCATAACAGAATGAAAATTTTGCATCGCTTCTCATCATTCATATTTAGAATTTGTTCAATCATGTCACGGGCTGAACGCAAATCAGTCAGTTCCAATCTCTCCTTCTCAAGGCCCAATTCTTGCCAATATCGGCGCACAAATTTACACTTCAGGAAACAATGACCTCCATCTTCATCAAGTCTTTTGCAAACCGGACATAGTTTGTCAGTCTGTAATCCCCGTCGCTTGATATTCATCTTCAGAGGCAGACTGTTGTGAGCTAATCTCCAGACAAACTGTTTAACTTTAGGTGGGCATGATAAACGCCAAATTCGTTTCCAACTGAATTTCTTCTCTAATCCCAAGCCGAATGAAGAAAAGCTACCCTTTTGTCTAATAGCTTCATGTTCCCGAACATCATGCAGGACGTGATATGCCGACTTAACAGAGAAAGTGCCTTTGTTATCAAAGTGCCAAGCAACAAAATCATCTTGTTCTGTTCTTACAGGAATTGTCATGATCTCTTTGACGTCCTCCTCCCAAAACACATCATTCAGTAATTTAATATCCCAAGAACCCTAGTGGGATCAATAAGTTCTGATACTTTTGTCAGTAAGATAGCACCTCGTGGAGTGATCGGTCACCGCGTCTGTCCTTGTGGGATCCAGGGATCTTCCCAGATATGAATCCGTTCACCATCTCCCACTCTCCAGATAATCCCCTTCTTTAGGGCCTGTATTCCTCTAACGATGCTACACCATGAATAGGAAATGCCTGGTCCTTCCTGAGCTGTCATAATATCTCCATTCGGGCAATACCTTGCCATTAAAAGCCGGGCACACAACGAATTAGGTGTCATGACTAACCTCCAAGATTGCCGGGCCAACATAGCAAGGTTGAATAAGTGCAGATCTCGGTAACCAAGTCCACCCTTGTCCTTCCGGCAGCATAGAGTTTCCTATGGCAGCCAATGCATTTTCTTTTCTTTGTCCTGCTGTGCCCACCAGAATCTATTTATTAGGGAACTGATTTTATCGCACAAAGACTTTGTAAGATCAAAACAGGACATTGCATATGTTGGAATGGCTTGAGCGACGGCTTTAACCAGAATTTCTTTCCCTGCCCTAGAGAGAAGTTTCTCCTTCCAGCCTTGAATCTTTTTCCACACTCTATCCTTGAGGTATTCAAATGTTTTCTTCTTCGATCGTCCCATATACACTGGAAGGCCTAAATATTTTTCATTCATAGCTTCCTGGTGTATGTCCAAAATTTTCATGAAACTTTGTTTGGCAGCCACACTAGTATTCTTACTGAACATGATAGAGGATTTTTCCTTGTTGATAATTTGGCCCGAGCAATTCTCATAGAGCTGTAGTATGTTTCGTAGATGATTTGCACTCTCATCGTTGACTTTTAAGAGAAGCAAGGAATCATCTGCGAACAACAAGTGAGAAATACTCGGTGCATTATTACAGATAGTCATACCTTTCAGCCTTCCTCTCTCCTCTGCAGCATTCAAGAGTGTTGAAAAGCCTTCAGCACAGATCAAAAATAGATAGGGGGATAATGGGTCCCCTTGTCTCAACCCTCTCTTCGGCACTATCTCATCGGTAAGTTCCCCGTTAACCTTAATATGGTAAGACACCGTAGATATGCACTGCATAATCAATTTGGTCCATCTTGCATGGAATCCTAACTTAGTCATCATTTTCTCTAAAAAGGACCATTCCACACGATCATATGCTTTACTCATATCTAACTTAATTGCAGCATACCCTACAGCCCCCCTTCTCTCTTATTCTGCAAGTAGTGAGACATCTCATAGTCAATCAACACATTATCTGTAATCAGTCTTCCGGGTACAAAGGCACTTTGATTTGGTGATATGATTTCTGGAAGGATCGCCTTCAAGCGGTTAGCCAGAACCTTGGATGCAATTTTATAGATCATATTACAAAGACTAATAGGCCTTAAATCCTTGAGTTTTTCTGGCTTCATAACTTTTGGGATCAAAACAACAACTGTTTCATTCCATTTATCTGGCATAACTCCTCCTTCTAAAAAATTTTCCACCTCCCTAATAATATCATCCCCACAAATATCCCAGTACTTCTTATAAAAATGAGCGGGCATACCATCACTACCTGGAGCTCTAAGATCCCCAATGCTATCGAGCCCCAACTTAATTTCTTCTGCAGTGAGTTCCTTGGTCAAAGCCTCATTCATCTCAGTGGAGACTTTGGAATGTACATCATCTAACAATTCTTCTTGTCGATTCCCTGCATTGGAATGAAATAAACTTTGATAATAGTTGGTGATGAGCGCCCTCTTTTCTGCCTCCTGTTCCACTACCACACCATCATCCGCCACCAGCCTATGAATACGGCTTCTTCTTTTACGCTCCGTGGCATACTGGTGGAAGTACTTTGTATTGCGATCACCTTTGTCCAACCAGTGGGCATGTGCCCTTTGCTTCCAGTACAAGTGACGCTTTTCCTCTAGCTTTTCCAGTTTATACTTCAATACCTCCTCTCTGCCCACAGAGGTGTTGGAGATCGGCTGTCTCCTACATAGCTCCAACTTTTATCTCGCCCATTTTATTCTTTTCTCTAAATCACCGAGAATATTTCGACTCCATTCTCCCAGCTCCCCTGCTACATTCTTCACCACATCTGCCACTCGTCCTCCCCACATCTGTAAGGCCAGCTTCCAGGCATTCTCTACCAGCGACGCACATTGCTCCTCCTCCACCCAGTTAGCCTCGAAACGGAACGTACTGGCAGGCCGGTGATCTCTTCCCAACTGTCTCTCTTCTATCACAACAATGACGGGCCTATGATCAGAATGTCGTGGCTCACCATTTATTACTTTATAACCCGGGAATCTCCTCATCCAATCACCATCCGCCACAGCTCGATCTAAATGCTCCCGTATATATTGCTTAAAATCATGGCTATTGTTTCTCCACGTGAACACATCACCTTCAAAACCTAGATCATTCAGGGCGCAATCCTCTAGTGTCTCCTTAAATTTGTCCATACAAGCTTAGGAACGAGGTGCACCCCCGTCCTTCTCACAACTGAAAAGAATTTCGTTAAAGTCTCCCAAACACAACCACGGTCTCCTCCGGGCCGCGTTCAGCGTGCGCAAAGCTCGCCAAGACACCTCCTTCTTCTCGGAATTGGGTTCCCCATAAAACCCAGTAAGTCGCCACACAAAGCCATCCTCCTCGGTAACATCCGCATCTATGTATAGGTGGGAAATTGCACGAATATGCAAATTAATCTCCTTGCGCCAGAAAATTGCTAGCCCACCACTCTTCCCCTCACAGCTTTTTGCCATACAATTTGTCAGTCCCAATTTCCACCTGAAACCTTGCACCTTGTCTTTATCCATTTTAGTTTCGGATAGAAACAAGATATCGGGGTCCTCTTGCCTCTGGATATCCAGTAGGCCACGCACTGTCGGGCCATTCCCTAACCCCCGGTAGTTCCAGGCAATTAGTTTCATTGGTCCCCGCAGGACCAGTCCGCCGGCCCCGCATCCAAGCTTTCATCAACACAATCCACCATATCGATCCCCCCATCTTCTGTTTCTTCATTACCCCATCCAACATCTGGACTCCTTCATCCCCTTTTCTCCTCTTTTTCCTCCTATCATACCTCGACCCGGCATCTCCCTTGGCCGAACAGATCCTATTCAGCTTTTTGAAAGTGCCCGGCCTGCCTTTTTTCACATCCTGCTCGTCCCCATCTTTTCCTCCTGCAACTGTCATGGCTCGGGTATTATTCTGTAGATCACCCTCATTCTTTTTTGTCCCCTCTCCATCTTTCACCTCACCAAGGGTTTTAACAAGATTCTTCACGTCCTCCTTCTCATACTTTTTCTCTTCATCTTGTTCACACCAAGATAGGGCATCACTGCTAGACCCCGACAAAAGCCACCTACTACATCGTCCACAAAAAAATCTACCACTGCCTGAGCTCACACCCAACCACTCACCCCTTGACTTTGCACCTAAATCTCTCTTCTCCGGGATGAAGCGCAGGTTCCTCGAAAACTGCTGAGCTTCTCCTTCTTCCAACCATATTTCACATTGTTTATCCACGTGACCGATATGACCACAAGTGTAGCAAAAATCTGGTAAGAATTCATATGTGAAAGAACACCACTTCTCCTTTTTCTGATCACCTATCGTCACCATCATTCCCCTCATTAGCGGTTGTCGTATGTCAATCACAACCTTGATACGCAGAACTCTCCCAATAGCTAAGCCATCCTCTCCAACATCAACACCCCTGAAGGCACCAATCTTCTCCCCTATGATCTTCCCTGTCTCCTCATCCATCATACCTAACGGAAGGTTTGACACTCGAACCCAAATCGGAATATAGTTGAAACTCATCTCTTCCATGGTTTTGGTTTCATCAAACTCCACTACCACCACCAAATCTTTAGAAATCATCCATGGTCCATCCTCTAGTGCCCTTTTCTTCCCCGCAGCTTGGAGAAAGGTGACCAGAAAATGATTCTCGCCCATATCCTTGCACACAATCCCTTTAATGGGGCACCAGACTCTCCCCAACGTCCTCTCCACTGTCTCTGGTGGGATCAGTCTCTCCGTCAACACCTTAATAACTGCCTGTGAGTCCCAAAACTGTGAACGCCGACTAGCGTCCCCGATCTTCACACCTCCACGCTCCGCCTCCGTCAATCGCAATTTCCCGAACAAACTCTTAACTCTGTCCATCAGTCTCTTCTTGCACTGATGATCCCACAAGCTAGGGCGAAGATCAGAATTCAATCTTGCCGATTGTCGATGGGAGGGAAGCAGAACAACAGAACCACTGAAAGGATTGTATAGGCCAGATCAATTAAGGCAGACACCGCCTTACTCACACAGCCAAGCAATAGTTGGTTACTGATAGGCTACCAACAGAAACAGTCTTGTCACCGACAAGCCAGACTCCACCGCCTTACTCACACACACTTTTATTTTGTTTTGTTTTTTTGTTTTGTTTTTTATGTTTTTTTTGTTTTTTTTTGTTTTTTGGAAATCCATTCACAGCCTTGTTATCGACACGCCAGACACCGCCTTACTCTCAGACTTGTTACCACAAAAACAGAAACCCGTAGAAGCCCTTGGAATGTTCCAGAGACCGCCGAAGCCAGAGCCTTCCTCGCTGGACCACGAGTGCCGTCCGCGGGAGGGAGTGAGGCAGAGGCTGCGGGGAGGAGGAGCCGTGGCCGTCAAGAAGCTCGCCGCCGTGCACCGGGATGACCGAGGCCGCTCGCTTGGTGGTGAAGCGAACCCATGTGCTCGCTGCAGTCACTCAGGAGCTCGTTTCCACTCCGCCAGAGAGGAGGGTTCTGCCGGATCAGTTGCCTCGTCGCGGAGGGAAGGGCTCCGCCGAATCTCGCTGCCGAAGCAGAGGAACGCCGGGAAGGAGCGGTGCGCTCGCGTGGCTAGAATGGTGCGTCCGCTGCAGAGGCCGCCAGGGGAGGAGAGGCGCACCTGCGACCGTGGGCCCGTGCAGCTAGAGCGGCTTGCACGCCGGGCAAGGGAGGCCGCCAGAGACGAGCGGGGTCCGCCGGTCACCGGATTCCGGATTCGCCCGGGACCAGGAGGGTGCTCGGCCTCGGGGGCGGGCGCACGCCTCGGGAAGCGGGCGCTGGCCGGGCAGACGGAGAACCAAGGTGATGACTCGCCGGGCCGCCGGGAGCCGATGCCGGGCGAGGAAGAAGCGGCGAGGGCGCAGACGCCGCCTCGCACGGAACCGGGGAAGCGTGCCGGCATAAATCGCCTCCCGAATCGCCTCAGCACTGGACAAAACCAACACGGCA